>JAOBYJ020063398.1:0-11041 GCA_025403565.2 Palythoa heliodiscus
TCTGTCTGTCCTCTAATAGATCATAGGCGAGAACCAATCAAAATGGGAGAATGACTTGGGTTATTATATAATTAATTCTTGATTACCTTGAACTATGAATAAGTACAGACAATAGCAAGCGTGAACTTACCACAGAGTTTTCTGTTACATTCATCAGCATTTGCTGTTGTCTTTTTGTGTATTATGCGCAGAACCTCTCCCTTTTTTGTTTAGGTGCTACTGTTCATAGTTGAGGATTTTAATAGGGTTATTAGAAAAATATATATAATAACAGTATTGTCCTAAGAATAAGAACTAAGCAGTGTTTTGAAATTATTTGACTCAGAAATTGTGTTTTATGTAAATAATATTTCTATGTAGTTATGAAATAGGACTGATTATTAGTTATTAAATTTTGAACCTCGAATTCTGCGTTTCTAGCATTTTGATTGGCTCACTCCAACTGATTATCAGCTCATATACCCCATGACCTTATATCAAATACATGGAAACATGATTTTTCAATCGTTTTGTAAAAGTGAAACAGAATTCAACAAAATTTTGCATTAATTTCTTAGTATCTAATTGTTCAGAATTGAATAAAAGTTCATAAAACAAATATTTCACTCGCGTCTTGTTGGATATAAGGTAAAAACAGCCAATTCTGGCGCTATCTACCACCTCATATCCAACGCACATTCGTGGAATAATTGTTAAATAGTTTAGCGCACAAATACATATATCCAGTGTTGAGAAATTTTTCATGATTGAACAAAGAAGAAATGGAGATTTGAGCACGAGAAGATGAAATTTGTGTCTTCAAGCACCCATGTATTGTTCCTTTTTTTAGAAATATTTAGTGTTTTTATTGATGTTCACTTCACCTACCTAATTTCAAAACAGTACTTCACGATTTAGACGTGGGGACATGATGGAACGTGTTTGACCCACATTAAAGTGAAAAAAACACAACTTTAATCGCGAACAAGACATGTATATAGAGTTTAGCATTTATCTGTCAGTTTTTTTGTGGAAGTTATTTCAAACAGCGAAAGCAACCTAGCTTCTCATATTACTTTTATAGACATGTTGATGCAAAAACTGCAAATATCTTGAGCTTCAGGGTTGCTAGAGAAGCTTTCGGAATCGGTTGTTCAATTTTACTATCGCGAACGAGAAGTATATTCCATATATTTATAATCACTTTGTAGTATAAATAATTCTAAATCCTGCAAAGGCCATTTATTAGGAATGCTTGGTATGTTTTGTGTTATCAACGACTCAATCCGATTTGTACTTCCCATTGTTAAAACATTGCAATTAGATAAGATTACCACAGTTTTAAAACTAAACATGTTTCGGCAAGTCTCTTGCCATCGTCAATAGTGAACCACAAAGCTATTTGGAAGTGAAATATATGACTTAAAAGAAAATGCTAATTACATGGTGTTATTGGAGCGTTTATGAAAATAATTTTAAATTTTAGATTTGCTGCCAGTCTAATATTAGATATCTAGACCTTTTTAAAAAATTGGATAAGCATACTGGTGGTGTCAAATGTGTGAATAAACATATCTGCGTTGTGGCGTGATATGATTGATGGTAACAACAAGCCGAGGTTGTGGAATAGGTGCCCATTACGGATGCCCAGAAGGCTGACATAAGCTGTATAATTGATTGGAATTGTTTTACTTTCATTTTAATTTTTTTCATATGATAGACGCTGCAATCTTTCACTGCAACAAAGTTTCGAAATTGCATTGCGAGCGCGAGAAAAAATTGCAGCGTGTATCCACAGTTTTAGCTTTTTTTTCTTTTCTTTGTAATTTTTTTTGCCAATATTTTTTATTTTATCATATTAACTTTTGTTGATTTTATCTAAGAATTCTTTTGTGAACTACAAAAATAATGATATCTACATAACCGAAGCAGGGGTTTAAAACTGCGAGTTATACGCGAATATATACGTTCTCATTCGTAGTTCAAGATATATAAAGTCTACTTTCTAAATTGCTGCTAAAAAATTCTACGAGATGAAGATCTGTGTGTGTTCAGTAATTTTCGCTCTTACATCATGTAGTATTAATTATGTAGTACTGAAAATGTCGGTAAATATCTTGATCTGTGCCGGCGCGTTCATTATAATTACCATTTTAACGTTTACATCATGGAGTAATTAATTAAGTAGCAACAGAATACAATTCAGTCGGTAGTTGAGTATGTGTGGGATGTTTTTTCCACGAAGTTCAAGTTTTCCCCTTATCAGTTCTCCTAATTGATTTGCCGACTTCCACGTTTTTGCGGTTTCTAATCACATTTTGTATTGAAGTATGTTTTATAATTCAGTTTTCCGGTTTTACGTCGAAACCATTTTTATCTACGCTGGCGGGCTCTTTGAAGAATTGTTTGTGGATTTTTATAGCCAATTTCAAGTTTAGAGAGACAAGACCGTTGGATATGAGATTACTTCAAGATTCTACGATTGATTAGTGTATCGAAAATGTTTTGAGGAATAACACTGATCTCAATTATACATGCAGTTGAACCTTGTAAATTATTAACTTGTTTTGTGTTTTTTTAAAGTCGCGGTTTGTATTGCTACTAATTATTCGTCACAGAGATTTTACAAGAAAATACTTAAAAGCCCAAAATTTTCTTTTTATTAAGAATTTAACCTTGGCACTTGCCAAGAAAAATAAGCTAGCGGTAAGAGAAGTTTAACAGAAATATTATGAACCCAACAATACGTGAACATCGAGAAAGGAAAACGAAGTGTCTGTTACTTCCGAAATTAATATAAAATGAATATTGTAAGAAATTAATAGTTTTGTCTAAGGCTGCTGCTGTTATTATTTGCACCAACTATTGTCCCGTAAATAGAAGACATAAGCAAATAATCTCCCTAGATTTTCTTTATTCCGTTGTTTGGGAGTATGTTGGTTAAACCATGCTAACACTCGAACAATTCATCGGTTTGTATCCTTGCAAATCAACCTTTGTGGATGAGAAATCGAGAGTTTTCGTTTTTATCATGAAGACCAATAATAGACTTGGATACATTACAATAAAATTAGATGAGAGGAAATATTCACGCGTTTTTGTAGTGTTTTGTCAAGGAGAGATGCACGGCATTGCCTTGGCAATAAGTTTGTCTTAGAAAGCTTTCCAAACAAGAGTTACTTTTTCTATGGACGAAGAAAAAAATAAGCCCTTCGTATATAACCCACCTAAAAGACGAGCGATTATCAAATCCCGCGAGGACGCGGACTCTGATTTCGTGAGGCAAGTCTTGCGGTCAAAGTTTCGTCGTTCAGAATATAGAATACAGAAGCTTCAGCAACAGTTGGCTAGATCTGGTCAAGAGCCCACTGATTGCGATGAGGAAGAGAAGAGAAGAAATCGCAGAAGACTTCAAAGAGAGGAGGAAGATCCTGAAAGTAGTTATACGAAAAAAGAGAAGAAGGCAAATGACTATCGACCTCAAGAAGATTTTAATTCTCGACCGCTCCCAAAATCCCCGTCATTTTCATTTGTCGCACGCAACCTACACTCGAATACAATGAGCAGAAGATTGTCCTTGATCGAAAACGTTCAGAGAAACTACGTGAAATACATAAGACCTCCAGAAGAAACCTATGGGAGACCGCTGACTTCTCCTGCTTTGCAGCTTGTCCCGGCTGAGAGACAAGATCGTTGTAGACCTTACAGCCAAATTTCTGGTGTTCTGGGATTATATGAAGAAAATAGCAGCATTCTTAATTCTAAAAGTTCGACTCCCTACAGGAGATCAAGTTTGGGTGGGCTGAAGCGAGAAACATCAAAAGAAAGTCTTCTCACTTTAGACGGAGAACACTTTCCACACAGTCCCCTGACACGAAGCTATTCTGCTTCATGTGCCATTAGAGATGAAAAGGTGTTTATACCTTGTAGCTTGAGTGAAGAACGAAATTGCCCGAACTCTTTCACTCTCCTACCACAAATAACAACACCAGTGGATATTGTTTCCGTGGAGAGAGAAGCAACTGTTGCAGAGATGTCAGTTGGTGATACAGATGATCAGTGGAGGAAGTTTATGGCTATTAATGGTGCCAAAAAGTTTGTAAGGAAACTTTTGACACGTGCTAAAGAAACTGAAGACAAACAGGATACTGCTAAAAGAATACGAGAGATCCACAGGCAGATGGGGTTAAGTCAACGCAAAAGGGCTCGCAGTACAAGAGAATCTTCAATATTGAATGCCCTAAAAGGGAACCAGAAGTTTCAAAGCGAAATGCGGATGATTATGGAAAGCTTGCAAGAAATTAACATTCGGCTTGATAAACAGCTGAAAGTCTTAAATGGAGATATTGTGAAATCAAGAAGTCCGAAACCGTTGAATAAACCTCAGAAAGTACGCCTTAAAGGTCAGGAGGCGTGAATAAAGGAACTGTGCTTCACTGCAAACCTGAACGAAGATTACAGAGCTTGACTCGGTAAACGCAAACATTGAGGATGGTTTTGCGCGCTTATCTTGGGTAAACGAATTTTCGGAATCCAATTATTTCTTTCAAGACTACGGAATCCAGCTTCAGGAATTCAGTATCGAGTTGATAGGGTCCGGCAGAATCCAGTCAAGGGAATCCAGTTCATCCGTTGGCGAAATCAGGAGTCCAGTATGCAAAATACGGAATCTAAGACCTTATTAAGTTACTTTGCTAAATGGGATGATTGTTATCTTTTAGATTTGCTAACAAGCCGTATTGCTAGCTCCTTGCATTTCTACAATTAATGAAATCTACAAATTGAATAATTTATATATGTCTAAACCTGTTCCACTTTAGTTTCCCAAAGACATGACAGCACGTTTAGCAACACGAAATTACCAAGGCTATTTTTGTGCTAGCTGCAAAGTATCAAACAACTAACCCAGGTGATAACAATCTCGTCCAGTAATTGAATAGTGCAAAAAATGCCTGGAGAGCAATCTGTACTTGTGATTCTTGCCAGAATAATAAGCACCACAGGAGTTCTTGTGCAGACAATCGCATTCAATCGGTTATTTCTAACTCCGGTTCTGTGGAATTCTGGTTATGTAAAACTCTGGTTATGTCGAACTTTTTCTCCTTTTTCCTGAGAGTTTGAGATAACCGGAGAGTACTGTACTTAAACAACACTTTTACAACCATAAGCTGCAAAAGATACACTACAGAATAAAAATGCACTAAAAAGCAATACATTTAAGATAAATCTGACATTAAAATCATTTTTGCCCTTTTTTCACATCTATAAGGAATTACGTGAAAAGCAAATTTTTTCTGTGAAAACTTCTGTAAGTTTTTCTAGTTAGAAAGTATAGTTTCTATGCAAAATGAAACAAACGAACACATATAATAACTGAAGCTGGAGCACTTTCACTAAATTTTGCCGAGTTATTATCTTTATAGCCTTCAAATGTAGCCAAATGTTCACAGGCAATCGCAGACCATTCCCCACGATCGAGTGCTATTATATGTAAACCGCTCTGTGATCCATTGCAATCATGTGCAGTCGTCATAGCAAATGATCGCATAAATAGAATCATGTTCTATTGCTGCGATCGCTTGCGATCAGTTGCGATAATATATACACTGAACAAAAGTTCTTTATCAGTTGCATCCATGTTGGATGTGGCTGGATGAATAAACAACTGTGTTGCACATGCGTGCTTGTGGTAGGGACACAGGCACTAAATAGGACACTGTGGCCTCGCGGGTCAGAGGGACTAAGCCCGTACTGAAACGCTTCACAAAAAGACTGAGCCTGAATGTTAGCAGCCATGGACAGCTGTTTCGGCCTTGTTGGGCCTCGTCAGCATGGCACAGTTAACATACAGGCTCACATTCCCACAGAAAATACAAAGTAAAGTAGAAGTATAACGCTTGTGGGATGTGGTTGGAATAATAAATACAAATGTGTTGCACATACGTGCTGATAATGACACAGCCACTAAATAGAGCAGTATGGCCTCACGAGTCAGAAGGACTAAGCCAGTACTGAAATCCTTAAAAAAAAGAGTGAGCCTGAATGTTAGCAGCCGTTGACAGCTGTATCGACCTTGTTGGGCCTCACTAGCTAACAATCAGGCTCGAGTTCCCACGGAAAATACAGTGGTATCATGGGTTTCAGTACGGCGAGGCCATCGTGCCCTATTTAGTGGCTGTTTCATTACCTCTAGCACGCATGTGCAATACATTTGTTTGCGCATCCATGTTGGATGACTACACACAATGCTACATTTGTATTACCTCTGAAATAAAAATAGTTGGCTCAGTTTTAACCGATAGCTGCGATCGACAGCGATCATATGTGAACACTTGGTCTGTGCTGTTCGCTGAAATAAAAGTCGCTTACTTAGTTTTAACCGATAGCTGCGATCAACAGGGATCATATGTGAGCGCTTGGTCTGTGCTGTTCGCTGAAATAAAAATCGCTTACTCACTTTTAACCGATAGCTGCGATCAACAGCGATCATATGTGAACACTTGGTTTGTGCTGTTCGCGTGAGTGAATTTTACTATTGTGCGATCGTCTATGATTATATGTGAACAGGAACTTTGGAGAGATTTTTCCTTTGTTTATTTTTCGTTAGTGTATCCGGGAGCTGATAGGGAAATAGCTCAAAATATTTCAATTATGTTAGGTCAGATAAAAGGACAAAGCAGAATAAAACTTCATGACACTGAACTTGGGATAGTTAGAAACAAAATTGAAGCTTAGTACCTATCTATCGTTCACTAATTTTACGCCACGATGCGCTGAATTACGTTTGTGCTTTCACGTTTTCCAAACATATACTTGACATCTTAAAAATTCGGTATAGAAATCTAGCGATCTTGCTCACCGTTTTATCACGTTTTCAAAACAACAGCGATGTAAAAGCGTTTCGGTAAACTACTCTTATTAGTTTCAACTCAATGTTTCCATAACAACCGAATTACCCGGTGCATTGTGGGTAGTGCGTGAGGGTCTTCATTTGCAGATGCAAGAAAAGAGATGCAATAATTTGTCTGTAGCTTTTATAAATTCTTATGAGGTTTCTGTTGCAACACGGTAGAACTGGTTACAGTGTACTAACAAATATATTCGCACACTAACTATCATAAAATGTCTTTCCTCTCAAAAATAATAAGAGACTGGAACTGTCTGCGAATTGAAGTAGTTGAGGTAACATCTGTTTCTTGTTTTCGCGAGAAATTGGACGCTGTGATTTGAACTTTTATAATTAATGTATTTCTGTGTTTTAGAGTGACCAGTTTTTATTTTTACTATTTTATTATTTTATTAGAAAATGTGGTTTTCTAGCTAAATGTGATAAATGTTATAAATATGATAAGTGCTTCATGCTGAGCCCGATAGCTCACAATTTTGTTTGGGATCTAATCAGGTTTTTATGCAATTTATTTTCATGATTTAGCCTGACAAGAGATAGTGCGAAAGTGGTATCGGGTCTAGAAGCTGTAAAAAGAATAAAGATTCGCTGATCGTGACAGAACATGAACTAGAATCAACTAAGTTTTCTGGGTTTGTGAAATTTTACAGCTAAAATGTTGAAACAAAAAGTAATCCGTCGCATAACAAAAACAAAAAACTAGGAATAATGATTAAGTACATTTTAATTATCAACTACCCCCTCCAAACAATGAAAGCAATGCAGGAAATCATCAAAACAAACACTGATTATATATAAATATGAAAACGAAGGCTTCACTGATTGAGTAAGATACAAAACAGATACTATTTTTGTACTTATGGCCGAGACGAAAGAAAATAGAGAGGTGTATTCACCTCCAAAGAGGCGAGATCAAAAGAGATACCAGCATTTGGATGAAAAAAGTGCAAACTTGATGCGCAAAATTCTTAGGGGTCAATTCCGACGGTCTGAACACTCAATTAATAAACTGGAAGAACGGTTGGAAAAAATGGGATGCAAAAGTGAAGTCTCTGAAGAGGAAGATAACGAGCCAAAACTAAAAGCTTTAAATGAAAGTTATGTAGAAGAAGACTCTATAAACGCTAAAGCAATAAACAAATCTGGTGGGAGTAAAAGGTCAAACAAAGAAGATGAAGCGAGCGCGCAAACGATGGTACGCGATCAAAACGAAGATAGCAAACGATATAACTTAGCAACACTTAACATGCATTCAATAACCATGAACGAAAAACTGTCTTTAATTGAAAACGTACAGAAAAACTATGGAAAGTACATAAGACCTTCGGTAGAAACTCTTGCACGGTCTTCTGCATCTCCCATTTCGCAAAACATCTCTGATGAATATAGTCTTCCAAAACTTTTAAGGCTTAAAACTTTCACCAAAAAAAGCTCTAGCTATGAAAGAGACCCTTCAGAAACTAAAAGCAACTCGGAATTGATCAAGAATTACAATTTGATAAGCGTTGAAACGTTTGGAGAAGAAAACAGTCTCTGTAAGATGACTGAGCGACGATTTCGTTCGAACAGCTGCCCAGACGTTAGCAAAAATTTAGAAAAACAACGCGTGTTACTCTTGAGAAGTACTGAAAAGCATCCAAGAGGACATTTGAAAAAAGCCAGTAATCTCATCCTTAAAAAAAAAAAGGAAACCGGTGAAAGATGGCGAAAAATTAGGGAGATTCATCAGCAGGTCACTATGGACCATCCATCAAGGTTTCAAAGTGTTTCATTACCCAAATTAAATCTCCAGCCCCCTCCTAAGAACTCCGAATTTTACGAAGAGATGCGGATTATTACTGAAGCTTTAAAAGCAATAAATATAAGATTGGATGGCCAGTTAAAGATGCTCAGTGAAGATACAGTAACTTCACCATCCTCCAAGAAGAAATCAGTGACCGAGACAAAACTGACCCATGCAAGAACCAGAAAGGGGGCAGCTAAAAATTCTTCAATGCCGTAACAACGGCCGTTCTCAAAAGCAAATTCAGCTACTTTGTGTTAAAGATTCTATCAAGATAAGTTCAGTCTTCAATAACAACCGTCGATAATTATCACAATGCTTCTATAAGTTAATTAGTTAGCTACTTTTGAAGCTCGTAAAAAGAGAATAGGTGAAGCATCTTCAAAGCGTAACTTTTTGTACAGTCTTCATAACGCTGGATAAAGCTCTGTTATTTTGGACACTTTTGCTTTTCTGTCCAAAACAAACAGGAGGACGTTTATTCTTTTCCAACGTTTGTAGACCCACTTCTAATTATTTTGACATAATCCCTTGCTTATTAAGCAAATAGATAGAATCAAAGTTAATATGCGGCTCATATTTTGTTAGTTTACACGAAACCAGGGCCAAGTTCTTCAAAGCTGGTTAACTTTAACCATGGTTTAAGCCAAAATGCAAGCAGAAATTTTTTCTCTAAGGAAAGATGTACAGTTCTTCAGTTATAAAATGCTGCTCAGAATTCCCAAGTAAAAAGTTTAACCAAATCTGTCTGTAATGCTGGAAACAAGAATATGGGTCAAAAATTTAGCGCTGGGTTAGTTCTAATTGGGTATTGAACAACTGGGCCTAGAAAAGAACTTTGAGCTACAGTTTGGATTGTTTGTCTTCAATGTGTTTTCATAGTTACCCTCCCATCTCCCGCTAATTTCGTAAGCCCACGCCGATTACTCTGGACGTAAGAGTACTGGGCCCAGTTCTTCAAAAGACCCAGGGTTAAAATTTTAATCTATCCTTCTGTTTCCAACCTTTAAGAGCTAATTTGGGATAAAAGCCTGGGGTTGACACTTTGTTTTGTCAGACTGAAATCTGCACGGTACTTTTTATGAAAAGTAAATACTTTCTTTGTGAACAAAATGCTCTTTGATATTCGGCTTAATCTAGGGATAAATTTAACCCATTTTTAACTGCCCAGCCCAGAATGATATCTGCCATGGTCAGCGCTTGTTACAACAATTGAGAAGTTAGGATGGTGGCAGCCATGTTGCCTAACTTAGAGTAAACAAAATGATATGATAAAAGATGTTTCAAAAATATCAAACACTCGTCGATATAAAGATGTATTTCAAGTGTTCATGGTATTTTAGATGGTTACATTTAGCACTTAGTCTTTTTCAATCGTGATAAACGTATTTACCAAGAGCCGCCCTCCACCTAAATTAAAGGGCTTCTCCGCTGTCTAACAATATTAATCTCAAATAAGACTTTTTTTAACTTGTGTCTACATCAGCGGCTCAAATTTGACAATTCTCTTTATATAGTTCACGCCAAACTTTTTCATCATTTCCATAGTTTGAATTTCCCGCGGGTCGCCATCTTGAAATGTGACGTGCAGTGCCAGACCCCCCATCGTTCATTGCTATTGTTTCTATCAAAAATGGAGACTGGTGGAAATGATCAAAACAAATCGCTTGGCGTGAACTATATGCACAGAGTTATCAAATTTGAGGTGCTGATGTAAACACAAATTGAAGAAAGGTCTTACTTGAGAATGATATTGTTGGACGGTGGAGGATCCCTTTGAAGTAGAATATACCAGCGAAGCAATTTCCTTAGATTTTCATTATATTTTCTTGATCAGAAACGGTTGCAAAAGAACCACTTCTCTACGCCATTTGTCTCACATCTGCTCTTTCTAAACCAATTAAATTGCTTTTAGCGGAGCTGCTATATACTGATGCTTCATGTCGTCTCCTTTACACTCGGAATGTTATGTTCTGATTATCGAGAAACCAGTTTAAACTACTCAATTTAAATTCTTTTTTTCTAATTTCCTGCAGTACTGCCTTTAAGTACAATTCCCATTAACTAGGTCTTATAGTTTTTTCATGTCAATTCATTGCATTGTTTTTCCTATTAAGATCAGCAGCTATTTGAAAGATGGAAAAATTAACTCAGGTTCGATTTCTTCACACCAGGGAATGTATTAAGAGTTAATGAAGTAAACGCTTTTTTTTAAGAACCAGTAAATTTTGCCGAGGCTTATTGTTCTCAATTTCCAATACTTCCCGTATGCACGCCCCTTTTTAAGAACCAGTAAATTTTGCCGAGGCTTATTGTTCTCAATTTCCAATACTTCCCGTATGCACGCCCCTTTTTAAGAACCAGTAAATTTT
>JAOBYJ020063507.1:0-11040 GCA_025403565.2 Palythoa heliodiscus
TTTTTGGGTGTACCCCCCCCCCCCCCCCCGGGCATAAAGTCAAATCTAACTGTTACGAAATAGTTTAAATTAGAAGTAGAAGAAGTAGAAATTACCGAAAACCCAAGCCAAATGTATCTAGTTTCAACCAATCAATACAAAACTCTTTTATTTTAGCGAGTTTTTAAAAGTGTACCGTGCCTTTGCGTTTAAACCAATGACTCTCAGTTTTGGCAAACTTATTAATGTTTAGCTGCTCTTTCAGATGGCGGGCCTCATTTTTCGATTTAATCGATTTTAATTATTTTTCCCAGTCCCCTGCTTGTTTTGTTATCGGCTAATTGTGAGACCTAACAGTGCATTTGTAATTTGACTTTGACTGGACAGTTTTCACCATGAATATAGCAATAGTATATCAAACATTAGGGCCTATTTATACTATGAGCGCCCATCAAAAAATTTGTAGACGGCAAACTTGTAGCTTCCGATTCGCGCCAAATAAGACAAAGCGTCTCCATTCAGCAAAGAAGAAAACCATTACCTCGTTTGCAGACAGAAATTACAGTTTGGCGCAATCTGCATTTATAAACATAAACTCTCAACACTGACTTGGTTTGGGCATACACGCGCTTTTACCTTACTTTATGTATTTTCTTTGGGAATCCGAGCCTCATTGTTAGCTGTACCGTGTTGACTGATGTCCACCAGACAGCTATCCAAGGCTGCTAGCTTTCATGCTCACCCTTTTTAAGGGTTTTAGTCACTCAGGGTTAGGCTACGTTTACACTGCACCGCTTATATTTTTAACCGGTTGAAAATTTGCACATTTAAGCGTTTTATTTACACGGAACCAGCCGAATCGTGCAAAAAATTGAGCAGTTAGTAGTACAAAGATTTGTCCTGTAAAATCGTGGGGTCAATTTTTTGTCCGAAAGATGATCAGTACCGTATAAACACTTCAACCGGGTAAATTTTTGGAAGTTAAAGGTTTTTGACGAGGTTACTCGGCCACCTGGCTGCACAGCTACAATCTGGTGATCTGCGCAAGTTCACATGGTAAAATTGCCTACAAAAACCGTAGGCTCTGAATACAATTTCAAATACCCAGTTCCGCATAGATATAAAAACTAGTAAACGAATGACTGTTGTACTGCGTAAAAGCAAAGTTTGTTAGTGAGCCGATATGATTAACGGGGCCAAGAACAAGCCAGGATTTCATTTTGCAACCGTAGACAGCTGTTTCGTCCTCCTTGGGACTCGAGTGAACACGGTGTAGCAGAAAATAAAAAATTAAAACACCCGTACGAATGCCAGTGAGTTTATTCATCTCAATTCTTACTCAAATCCTGCAACTTAATCCCAACTCAAAGGCAAATGTACATCTGTTTACTGGCAAACCAAACTACCGATTGACAAAGAACAATCCTGCAGAAAAGCACACGGCCAAACCATGTTAAAAGAAACGGACATATCGGATATGAGAAGACCTACGTACGGTCTAAAATATATAAAAATACAGAGTTTGTACTGCAAAGACTGTGTACGAAATGCCGCGTGGTACGTAGGATCTGTGATAATTTATCAGTACAATGATAAATCTTCACAGATCCCACGTACCAAGCGGCATTTTGTACACGGTCTTTGCAGTACAGTTTTTGTATTTCCGTGTAAATGAAAGATATTTTCGTTCAAAAAAAGGCGGTTCCGTTTAAACAGTATGCAGTGGCTTTAGTTTTGACCGGGTAAAACTGATTTAACCGATACCGTGTAAACTTAGCCTCAGTTCCGCTGACCTGCGGGTCATAGTGCCCTATTGAGTGGTTGTGTCATTGCACCAGCTTTTATGTGCAACATAGTGGTATTCAATGTATATCATTATCGTACACTTACGTCTTTTTCTTTTCTCATCAACACTCGTTGAGAACATTGGGGCATTGAGCCCACGTCTCGCTGTCACTAGTCAGGCGAGATAACCACTTATCACCATCAGGGACCTTCACGCTGGCACTGACGTCGCAATCAGTATGTTAATTGGTTAATGGCGCGAATCTCCGAACAGGCCCCAATTTTTCATCATTCAAGTGTAGATGAATAAAAAAGACGCAAGTGAATGGAGATCTCTCGATTCCACAGTAAAAAAAAAGTGGGCTAATTGCTAGCGTTGTACACAAGAAATTCATTTAAACCTGTTTCAAAACCCGGGGGGGGGATTACTCCCTTACATGGACTATATAGGTATGTGCGGCCCCAAAGGATATGGTTTTCAGCCGTTTTGGTAATAGATAGGGTATCAGTTCTAGCCATTTGCCTCAATTTTGGTAATAAATAAGGTATCGATTGTTGCACTCTAGTCTTGAATTCGTTTTTTAGAAGCTACTTCTTTCTACTTTTGGTCAGGTCATAAATAGGGTAGGGAAAATTGCATACTTTGGTCATAAATAGGGTAAGGGTTTTGGGAAGCGGACCGCACACCCCTACCCAATTTTTTGGGAGTACGCCCTCCTCCCCTTCACCCGGGTTTCAAAGGCGCATGCTTGTCGGTGTGTATGTCAAAAAGCGCGCGAAATTACTTGAGTGTGTATTCAGGATAAGTGACAACTGTCGCTGGAATAAGCCTTTCAAATTAAAGTCTCTTTGATTTATATGTTTAGTTTGTCTGTATTTAATAAAACATTTATTCTACTCACGTCTTGTGATAAAAGGCGAAAACAGCCAACTTGGCGCATTGCACCTCGTCGGCTGTCTGTCACCTCATATCCAACGCGCGCGTTCGTGGAATGATCGATTATTAATATCTGAATGAAAAAGAAACTATTGACAAAATAAGGAACATATTAACTTCGTTCTTTATCAAAAAACCCCAAACAGTAATGCACGCAAAAAAAAAAAAGAAAATGTTCAAGTGTAAATGCCAAACCAAAATCCCATGAAAAAAAACCTAAAAACATATAGTGTATATAAAAATTTATATTGGGGTGTATCCCTGTCGAGTTTTTGACATCATATAATCAATGAAAATGACTAGCGTAGTTTCTTTCCAAGAAGCTGTTTACCAGCTCAATGGTTGCCGTTTTAATACGAAATGCACATAAACATACAAATATAGTTTCCTTTTCATAAAGCAGTAAATAATTTTATCATATTAATACAGTTCTTCTGCCTTCATTTAAACAATCATCGGCAATTTTCTTTTTCAGTTTAAAGAACTGATTAAAGATCTAGTTTCGAGAAAGCGCAATGTAATTTTCATGACGTATTTATAACAATATTAACGGGAAATGTGGCATTTGATTACCGATACAGTTTTTATTTGTTTTTAAATTCGTTTTTTGTATCGTGACGGCATTCAATTTTCAAACTGGCGTCTGAGAGAGGATGTTCTAGGCACGGTTAAGTAATTATTATTCAAGTTTTCTTCCAAATTCGATCAAAAACAATTCATTCGTTTAAGTTACTAGCTTTGAAGAGAAAATTTGCATTATAATCATTGATGGCTATTATTAGTTACAATCACGTTTGTTCAAACATATGAAAGCACTGAAAAGCGACGAGTTTTCCGAAAATCTTTCTCAGATACACGATCTTTCAAAAATAAGATCACGCTATTCGCTTCATTTTGTAAAAACTTCTCCACTTAATTAGTGCTGTCAAAATATTGAACAAATTAACAAACAGAAATATCAACATACAAGATAAAGAAGTCGAATTTTCAAACATCAAATGCTAAAGATGTGGACACTTTGTACAGTGTGCAAATTCTACGGCAGCTGCTTGATGGCTGTTGATGGCGTTTTTTTTTCATTTTGTTTGCATAAGTTACATTTTTTGTTTTCCTCATTTGTGACATGTTTCACTGCCGACACGATTTTATGATTATTCCTTTTTTTGTTCTGAAATTACTGACAAATTTTGGGGGCGATAAACATTTCCGCAGTGGTAAACTGTAAAGAATGCAAAATCGTTGCAAACACCTGCGATTGATTGGTAGTTTATCAATTGACAAGACGCACCATTGGTCACGTTTGCGAGAAACCAAACAAATGTTTCAGTAACGCAATAGCATGCAGATTCGTGTGGGCTGAATCGAATCGAAAGGAAGACTAACAAAGTGTGCAAATACCATTGTGACCGGGCGATGTTGTTCATTTTAACAAGAGTCATTTCTTTCCTAATTGATATATGGTTTGGAGGCAATATTTCACCATCCGCGTTTTGAATTCGGCGACGGCCAAGCTGGCTGAGATGAAGCAACTCGATGTGGCCGCCGCGTGAATGTGAAGAGGTCGAAAATGGCCACGGAGAGGGAACCCAAGTTATCTTGGGAAGTGAAAGTTCCTGATTTGCTTCAGTTAGGGACTTCGCTTACAAAGTGGGAAGAGGTACAGACACTGAGGCTATGTTTTATTGTGTGTTCAAAATATTTGGCTGAACAGTCGTTCTCTTTCGACTTTGTTCGTGTATCAAACAGCCTCTATTCCTGGCAACACTTGTTGTTTTTCAAATTCATTTCAAGAGGTGCCTTATTCCATTACAGGAGTCCAGCGCCTGTCAAGACTCTAATTTCAAAGTTGATAAATATGGTTTCTTTCTTTCCTGGCAAGAAGATGAAAAGGTGAGCTGAAAATTTGTCTAGTTCTGGTACACAAACAATTACAAGACAGTATAACTATAATAGCGAGGGTGTTAAATGATGACCGTAGAAAGCCGAGCTCAGTGGTTCAATCCATGTAACTCATTTAAACATAGTTGTCTTTTGTTCAAAAAGTACGATCGTTTTGTGATCTACTGAATCTCGAAAGTTCAGCTCTGTAGTAAACATGTTATTGGATCGATTTTTAGGAAGCAAATTGTCTGGATCTTTGTCACGTTAGCGAAGTTCGCCTGGGAGGGATACCAAAGGTGAGTTACCCGGCTTTGACTTTGATAGAATCATCACATAGAATAGCTTACCCAACCTATGTATTTTAACTTCTGTTACTGTACTTGCGCTCGTTTCATTCGATCTGCTCTTCGTTTTTAAACAAACGACCACTCCAAGTGAAAGTTAGCTTATACTGATTTTCGATATTCGAAGTTCTGTGTAACATGACAAGAACAATTTCTTGTTAAAGTTTTCTCTGAAATTCGGTACCTTTTTTCTCTAGTTAAGTTTTTGAGAATATAGACTGTTACATCAAACTTGTGGGCAAACTTTGTGAAGAGGAATTTTACTTTCTGTGTGTTTTCGTAATCGATAGGAGAAACGCGCGGAAGCAATCCCCTTGGGAACCGCGTGTTTTATGTTTTCAACTTCAAAATTGAGAACAAAAAAGTGTTTTCTTGCTTCGAGATTAATAATTTAGTCGATGCCTTTTTAATTTGAAACCCCACTGGCTAGTTTATAAATATGGCTTCTTTTTTTGTGCCTTAACCTCAGTTTCATGATCGTGAACAAGTTAAGCAAAGCAACTGCGAGTTGCTCTTTTTAATTTGGTGCTCAGTGGCCAAGCGACAGCTGCCTCACCGCATAGAAAGTACGCGTGGCCGTAAAAGAAATTCAAACTATGTAACAACTAGTTTGCACTTCATTTTTTCCCAGCTTTGCTTTTGATTATTCAGACAGAGATGGAGTTTTATAGAACTCTGATAATGTTTGTTTGCTAACGGAGGACAAAACACAGTGGCATCGTTCGTACGTGATAAGTGCTTGATTGCTGAATTTTGTTCGAATGACTACTAACTCGTGTCGGTGTTTCGGGTTTTTGTTAAGTGTTTGCGCGAATTCTGTTGGTACAACAGTAACTTTGTTCATAGAAATCCATATCTTTTCCTCGTTCGGTGATATTAGTTCACTCTGGAACGCTTGTTGTAATTAAGGAGCACATATATATAGAGAGAGAGAGCGATTTTGAATAAATCTCGTGACTTTTGTCTTTTTGTATTTTGAAAAGATCTTTACGTTCGAGGCTACATTGCACACAGAAAATACGAGTTGTGATTACTAAAGAAACATCGTCCTGTTCGCTCATAAAATGAAGTTGAAGTAGCGATATTTACTCTAGGAATAAAAAAATGCGGAGTCATGTCGAAGAAATCTCAGTCTATTTAACCAATCTATAGATGTACGGTAAACGCTGCGTTTAAAGATGGGAAATACCGACAAAAATTGTTACAAAGTCCACACGATTTTGTTAATTGTTCAATTTAACTCATCGTCGATCGGCAATAGTTCTTACATTAAGTTAATTCTCTTCGTGTATTACGTTTCCAGATTTACTTAGTAAATTGCTTTTTGTAAAGGGCTTCAACTAAGCAACATTCGAAAATCTCTTGATATTTTTTCGTAAACCATAATTTTGAAAATTTGAAAACAAATTATATAACCAATATCCGTGAAAACTACATACAGTTCTTGCGGCTAAGTGAAATATGGGATTACCAATCTAGTTAAAATTCTTTCTACGTGTAGGACCAGACATTTCAAGAAGTAGTTAAAGAACATTATGTTTTTATACAGATGTTGAATCAATGTACAAAAAAAACCTCAAAATTTGCTTTATCGCTCAAACGCATTTGTTTTTGTGCTGAAGAAACAAATAAAAGGCCTGAAGCAAATCTTGTATGATTCATCAGTTATACATAAATTGTTATCAGTGTGCATATTTATGAGAACATTTTTTGTTATACAAATAAAGAAGATATGTCTGAGAACCTGCACAGACGTGCTTCACATGCAAAATAGTGTAATTGAGTTCATTATAACATTCCGTAAACATTTATGAATAATTTTTAAGCCTGTGGTCTTAAGTGACATTTTAACAAACAAGTTTAGACTGAAAATGTGGTGATATACACAAATGTGGAAGAAAGTTTATACTAGTTTGTCCAACACCATATATGGTGTAGTGGACAATGTAAAATACTTAATTTATAAGGTTATGCTATGTTCAGACTGTGACACTTGGGGTAAAAAATCTTTGAAATTAACTGGCTCAATGTTGTTGCTTGTGAAAAAAGGGTTCTACAAATATTTTCAGAATACTATAAATAAATACATAACATTTATATTAGATTAGTATGTAGTTTTTCCAGTTGTGATTTAAAAATTTATGATTTGGCTGGGTAAGATAATCCAAGAATCCAGTATCAGGAAGTGATGTTATAGTCATTATACAATAACAAAGTCAATGCACATGCTCTGATTGGTCAATCATCTATTGTTTATTGTGCTGGTAAACTCATAGGAATTTTGTGTGTCTTCTGAATTATTAATAATAATAATAATACCTGGCTTGCTAATCACCCTTTCTTGCAGTCACAGACTGAATTACAAAGGGCGCAGCTCAGCAAGGTCGAATCGAAGGAGCTGTGCTGCCGACTAGGTGCTCTGCCCCAGATACGAGCCATGCATGACCTATGAGCACAGCATCACAGCCAGATGGGATTAGCTAGGAGTCAATTTTGCTGAGGGAGGAAAACCGGAGAACCCGGAGAAAAACCCTCGGAGCCAGATTGAGATTGACAAATCTCAGCCCACATGTGGAGCCCAGGATTCGATCCGGGGTCGTAGAGGTGGGAGGCATGAGCGTTACCACTCAGCTGTACTGACTGCAATAGACAACACGTTTTATGGTTTATAGGCTGATAAACCACTTGGAATGTTGGAAGAACACTCGAATAATTAGTAAATCACGAGCCTCAGCCATTGCAATCACAAGACCTTGGGCTCAATTCTTAGCTCTGTCCGAGTGTTGAATATTTGTGTGGCCTACTTCCACCAAAGTTGACTCAACTTTCCATCCTTCCAAGGTTGGTAAAATGAGTTTCGGCATCTGCTGGGGGCTAACATGCGACAGATTAGTGTCCGTTCAGTTGGGGTGAATTACTCTCATTCATGTAATAATATAGAAACCAGAAATAAGCACTAGCTTGCCGGCCCACATAGGCATCTAAAGGATTTAGCTTTTTTAGCTTCAAATACCATCAAGACAATATACCGTAAAATTCTGAAAATAAGCCCCTCCATGTTTAAGCCCCTCCAAATATAAGCCCCTCAAATGTGAAACACAAAAATCTTCTGTTAAATAGCCCCTCCAAATATAAGCCCCCGGGGGCTTATACTTGGAAATTGCCTCCAAATGCAAAATTAAATAAAGCAAAAATGCTACAGGAATAAAACTTTATTTATATTCAAAAGAATTACTACATATACCAAATGTCAATAAAGCTCACTGTTTATTGATGTTTCCAAAGTTCATGCTTCACTCTTTGCTTGGATGTTTTCAGCCCATAAACAAAATACTTGCAGGGAACTTTGGACTGAGTATTGCATTTTCAATAAAGTAATTTGCAGTTGTGGTTTTAAGTTCGCTTGGCTGAGTTTTTAAAATATCTATGTCTGGGTCATGTAGCAGACATTACATGAGTTTCAGTAAAAACTTTGTGCAAATTATATTACTGACATAAATTTCCTTCCAAGTATAAGCCTAGCTGATTTTGATATGCAAATTTCCCTCCATATATAAGTCCCTCCGAATATAAGTCCCTCCAAAAATAAGCCCCTCAAAAAGGGCCTTCGAAAAATATAAGCCCTGGAGCTTATTTTTGGAATTTTACGGTACTATATATTTTTTTATTAAGCCCCTAACCAACTGTTATGAGTGCGACAATACAGTTCTTGAATTAAGAGGCACCAAGATACAGTATATTTTCCTGCATGGTTTTCTCTAATTCCACAGGATTCTAAATTGTTGGATTTACTGCAAAGCAATGGGGTTGGCCCCCTGGAGAATAGATCTTTCACTCTGGTTTATGGCACAAACCTGGTTGATATGTCTTCTCTACATTTATGTGCAAGCTCTGTTGGTCTTGCAGTGGTATGTCTTCTGATAATTAAATTATATTTTCTGCATGTAAAGGCTGTGTTACAGGATCGGAGGCAGAACTTTTTTACAACAACATGCAATACAATGCTGTTGAGAAGGAAAAATCACAAATTGCTGGTGTGATGTCAAATTCTTTTTTTAACTCACAAAGCAATTCATTTTTCCCTGTGATAATGTTAGATGCAATGCAGTTTTTTACAGTTTAAGACAAATATGACATCACAATTACAAAGCTTTGCAGTGTTGCAAAAAGTAGATTATTCAACTTTTCCTGCTACTTGCATTTGCATTGCAATTTTTCATTGCATAGCCAGGTGCAAAGATGCATGTTACACATACTATTTCCTCTGCAGCTTGCTTTGCAGTGGCATTACATTACAAGTTGATAAAAAAATGCCTTGCAAAACAGGGCCTTAAGCAGGGCTCCTAATTCAGGATTCTAAGAAAGATTTAAAAGTTATTATTTTTTTCTGTTGATAAGCAAAGGTAAGTTGCCTGTTGTCGAATTATTTACTGACTCTAGATCTTAAATGTGAAAATATAGAATAAATTTTGCTTGTCACTGATGACACTCACATTATTACAAGAAGGAGTTGTGTTATAACATGAGTCAACCTCAAGCCTGAGTCAACCACGAGTCATGAGTTAACCTCGAGTTAGGTTCAAAACAAAAAAAATAAATAAATAAGGGGAAAAAATTGTCTTCTTTTACAACTACTGCACCTTGTTCAAGACACAAACTATGAGTGTAGATTTTTTGTTGAGGGTAAAAATTCTTTTTTTTTAAATTTTTTTTATTATCCCTTCTTTTTTTGTTTCCGTAAAGCAAATATAACTTTTCTGGTAACTGAATCACTCAGCAGTTATTTTAAGACCTAGCGTAAAGGTCCAATTGAGAATCACTTCCAAGCCTTCAACCTGGCACACTGCAGGCATCTCACCAGCTGTAGTAACCAGGCAGCAGTTTAATGGCACTTGGTTAAAGCAGAGAAACTGCTCTGTCTCACTATTTATTAGGTGTTTGTAATTTATGTTTTGTTTCAGGAGTGGATTGAAGGTCTCCAACCACTTCTTCACAACCTTGCATTTTTGAACTGCAGTATGATGACAAGAATATTCAAACAGTATGTGAAAATTGCTAATGTGGACTGTTCTCTCAAAGTTTTCCATGTATGTTCAGAGAAGTTTCCATTTAGTAGCAGGATGGTTGTAGTGCAAATCTTACTTTGATGGCTTTTCATGTATTTCTTGATTTTTTGGCATCAGAAGGTAATATTACTGTGCATACTTAATGGTGATTGTCTTATAATCATGACTTAATTTACCAGGATAGACTCTCAATACCTTGCAAATTGAACCTGTAGTGTTTGTGTAGCATTGGTAACATGTAGATTGACAACTGAATTAGTGGATGGATTGAATGGCTTGCAATGTAACACATACAGTTATATTATCATATCACTTCCTCTGTTTTGGTGTACTCAGGCCATGGATTTGCATATAGTTGACTTAGTTTAGACTTTTCTTTGTTCCTCAGATATATGTCAATTCATGTTCTGCATAGCAAATTGACTTCTACATGTAATCAATGTTTTAGGTACGTCAAAGTTCGTCTTCTGATTAATCCACAGTCTGAAAAGATCAGTGTCAAGAGGTGAGAAACTTTGATAACTCTAATAAGCTGTAGTATGGCAAGCTATTCTGCAAGTACTATATTTAGTTTTTGTCTAGAAGTTGTGAAATTGGCCCCCATCCTTTGCCCTGCTCCTGGTGAGCTTGCTATTTCAGTTTTTGCTACGTGACATTTACTCTATGTACAATTATTAGTTTCAAGCCAAGTATGACAGCCTCCACAAGTAGCCTTTACACTTTTGTCAATAGTTTCTTCAAAGTATGCAAACATTGTTATTATATGTATATGTTGCAGTTAAGTTTTGATTTTAGTTAAATTTTGTTTTTAACTAGTTAATTTTTTTCTAACTAGTTATTTTTTTCTAACTAGTTAATTTTTTTCTAACTAGCTAATTTTTTCTAACTAGTTAATTTTTTTTCTAACGAGTTAGTTTTTTTAACTAGGTGATTTTATTACTAGGGCTAAAAGAGTGTTGGTAACTTATGAGAATAAAAAATATGAGACAATTTACATCCATTCCTTGTATGGTCTAGTGGTAGTGATAGTTGACTTGAAATCCAGAGT
>JAOBYJ020063612.1:0-11040 GCA_025403565.2 Palythoa heliodiscus
CCCCGTGGGGATAACTGAAGGTTAAAGTGATAAGTCATTGGTTTTTCTCTGAAATTTACAACTTACAATTTTAAACAAAAACTGTGCCATAGGTTAGGTCCCAGTACATTTGAAGCTGTTCAGAATTTAAATTTTGAACAAGATGGCAGTTTAACTGTATTCCAAGCACTAAAAAAAAATGTGAATTTTCTTATTAAAATCTTGGAAGTTTTCTTTAATTAACTTTTTCAGTATTGCATTCTAGGATAGATTCAAAAGATGTACTAGTCTTTTTATAACATTTTTGGTGACATATTGTGAATTTGTATTTACATTGGTCATTAATAGGTAAAAAATCGTATATCGTTGTTATTGTTATTGTGATCATTATTAATATTGCAGGACAAAGGATTTATAAAGCAGTTTTTAAAAACAAACCATCAGAGAAAAATGAACTGTTTATGCCAGGGAGAATGGTACGTAAACAGCAATCTATGTTACATGCTTAGGATTAACCTTACAATATAGTGTACAAAACTTTAGAATACAATACTAACAATACTTAATGACATATCCCCAAAAGGGGCTGTCAGTGCAATGGTACAATTAAATACACAGTGCAGCAGTTGAGGGTGTTACATAGTTTACTTCATGCAGCTCACATATATTTGAAACTGATTACTATAGGATAATCCCTTAGTGAAACAAACAGACCACAACACCAGGATCATCACCTTACTCTTTTTGATAAGCTTGTGGGTTCTTTTGATAAACCTTGAGTTGATATACTCAATTCAAAAGGCACTGCGTAATTGTTTTAAGGGAACTTGATAAAATTACAGTTGTCAGCACACTTGTAAACAAAACATTTGCAGGGACAAAAATAATTCAAGATTGGGAAAAATACTTAATACATCACTGAAATGTTCAGGATTGCCTCAAGTTAAGAAATATCTTCCTGTTTTAAATGATTTCTTTCTTGTAGTTATTCTACACTTGTAGTTTTCTTTTGTTTTGGGATGTAGGTTATTTGTCAGTGTAGTTAATCTATTGATTTAATTTTCCCATGATTGCAAAATTCGATCAGTGTGGGTAATCTAGATACCATGTGGGTAAATGGCTGGAAATTATTGTAATACTTGAACTGGTACTGACAGTATTAATTGATCAAGTTGGAACTGCAATATTACTTGAACTGATGTACTGACAGTATTACTTGAATCAATAAAACATTTCTAAACTGGTGCATTATTGTTTAAACTGGTACAATATTTCTTGAACTGGTACTGACAATATTATTACTTGAACTGGTACTGACAATATTACTTGAACTGGTACTGACAATATTTCTTGAACTGGTACTGACAATACTATTTGTACTGGTGCTGACAAAATTATTGCATGAACTGGTGCTGACGATATTACGTGATCTGGTAATGACAATATTACTTGAACTGGTACTACATTTGTTAACTGATTTGATACTACTTGAGCTTGTACAGTTATGTTACTTAAACTAGTACTAGGTTCACACTGAACTACAACAAAGCCACATCTGTCATAGATTTGCTCAATTGTGATGTGTTTCCCTATTATACAGGCATATGTGTTTGACCTGGAAGATGAATATGCAGAGAGTGATATTCCAACAACACTTATCAGAAGTAAGACAGATTGCCCTAGTGTTGAGGTAAGGTTGTACTCCATAAACTAAAACATTTTAGAATTCCTCTTTGTACTTGTTTTGTGGTTTTGTATGCCTCCATTTTTCCATCATTTGTATATGGTGTGAAATGCAATGGTTATTTAAAGGAGGAAGTCCCATTTCATCTTGCCTCCAATAGTTTAAATGCAGGCCCAGGCTCAGGTATAAAAAATGGATCAAAAACACATGTCTTGGAGTTCTGGAAAAATCAATCAAACTCTTAGAAAGGTTTCGAAAAGTCCCAGAAAATTGTCTCTGAAAAAGGGTACAAATCCTGTCTAAAATCTTATTTTGAAGAGAAAAATATTAATTAATCTATTCTACTGCTGTATAGTTAACTACCTTTTTTCCTTCTCCATTTTCTTTATAGTCACAAACAACATTGACAACAAATGACATTGTTATCAACAAGCTGACTCAGATTCTGTCATACCTGCGGCAAGGAATGAGGGGCAGCAAGAAGATGAAAAAGAAAGAAAAAGGTGTCCATTAAAATAAGAAAGATTACAAAAGTTATATGTTACTATAAGTGGCCCACTTTATAATTTAAAGCACGAAATGAGTGGATTGGTGAGCCAGACTAAGGGATAGCTTGATAATCTTCCCTGTGCATTTCTCTGCGAAGATTAGATTTGGATTTTTCAATGGGATTACAAGCCTCGGATTCGTTTTTATGAAAGAAACAAGAAATCCAAAACGAGATTTTTTCTTGTGAAGGGTCTTCCTAGCCTACCATGCTCTTTAGGCTTCATTACTTATGACATGTACATCTAAAATGTTGTCAAGATTGTTTTTATTTCAGTTTTCTGTGATGTATTGGGGATAACTTTCAAATTTTATATGTATTGCTTTATGGTGTTCCAGAAAAAGTAATAATACCCCCCCATAGAAAATTTGTGGCCCTCAAAATTGTACAGATTAACCAATTACCAAAAACGTTGGCCTAACTGTACCTTGAATTAAGGACACATTGAACTTGACCTTAATTATAGATAATGTTAGCATTTATAATGTCATCACAGAAAGTCATTAGACCCAGTCTTTCATCAGAAATTGCAAATTTTTGTTTTCATTACCATGGCAACATTAACTAATTAATTAGTGATTGTTGCAAAGGATTCAGTTAATTAGTGAATGATATACCAATTCCATTCCAAGTGATTTGCTCCAACTTTTAACTGTTTGAAATATTTTTTTTTTACTGGGGGGGGTTTCACTCAGTGGCCCCCCTTGTGTATAAATTATGTGTTTGTCAAAAAAGCTGGTAAGTGTTCTCTCTAGGGCCCTTAAGCCAAGTGGGCTGCTTGGTCTTACTTGGAAAGAATAGAAAGCGGCTTTGCTTTAAAACCTACCTCTTGGCTTTGAACTATCCCCACTTGGTGTTAAATTTGTGGGACTGCAAGTATTTTCTAGTCAAATCTGTCTTCTGGGAATGTTATTGAAAACAGATCAACCCTTTTTTGAAGACTTTCCCTTCTTTTTTCTGAATTTTGAAATTTGATTGAGAGCAACATTTTGATTAACAGGCCATCCTGAATTACTCCCAGAGTACAAGTGACACCAACTTGTTTCCAGGCTATCCTGCCGCGAGAGCATGAGGCCCAAGAAACTAACTTACCATTCAGACCACTGCTCATCCTTCATTTGATATAGGTTACTTAATAGGTTGCAGTCACCCCTTGGTCTTAGTAAAATCCTGGGGAGAACACTGCTTGTGTATTTAAGGGTTAGTGAGATTCAGAATTGGTATTCAGAGTTTTCCCAGAAAAATGCACCCTAAGAATCTAAGATTTCAAAAGTCTGAAAAAGGTTTAGGTTCAACTGACTCCTTATGATCTCAATGTTATGACTGTAGAGCTTTAAGAGGCCTTAATTGTTTTTATTAATCTGTAGAAAAGATGAAAGAAAAGAATGAGAAAGGAACAAGTCAGAAGATCCAGCCTCCTGCTGCACTGGAGAGGTAGGTTTGGCTAAACAGGTGTCAGGGGAAATGAGACAGTGCTGTGTAAAAGGGTCTACTGCTGTCTGATATTTCTGTCTACAGTGTATCCTCCCCTGACCAGAGCTCATTTACATTCATGGTTATTCATTGGGCAATAATACCATAGACCTCTCATATCTTGTGACCATAATTTTAATATTCTTTTGTCTTCATTCAAATTAGCCCCTCTCACCTCATTCGGGGTAACATATTCTTTTGATTTTTCAACTCAAGAATGAGGCTAGTGAGGCTAATTTGAATGCAGACAAAAGAATACTGAAATAACTGCTAATTATGAAAGAGGTCTAGAAACGTTTTCCATTTCAAATGCAGGACTGAAAGGCTTATTAAAAGCAGCTTTTTTTCCAACAATGTCTGCTATTGTGGAGTTGTGATCCCCTCAGCCATTTTTAATATTTTACAAAGTTGTAAAGATAAGAACAGGTATTTCAATTTGGAAAGGCTCAGGTATTTTTTATGCTTGTTTGGCTAAGAATTTTGCCTTTTGAACACCTTTAATTTGGAACGCCTTTGGAACAGTTTTGATTAAGATGCCAAACTTTTCATGTCACTGCTGATCCCAGTGGATAAAGTATTATAATTATTATATAGTTATACATCAGAGAGTGTGTGTGTTGGTGGGTTTTAACATCAAACACTCAAAATGATGGTATGTTGATTGCAGAACTGATGTAAACAGTAGTAGTGAATAACATAATTATGTGTAGCTCATGCTTTTCCAGCACAAAGTATATTTGCCTTAAATGTCTAATACGTAAGTGACTTTGTATGAAATGCAAAATTCTCCCAATGGTTATAAAAAGATTAGAGATAATAGGGATAATGTAGGGAGAATTAATAACTTGATCAAAAGTCACTTACAACAAGACTTTGTATGAAATGCTAAATTCTCAAAAAAGTTATGAAGAGATAATAGGAATAATCTACATTTGGGGACAATGAAGCAAACAAGGGATGGACTTCAGGAAGGTGCATGGGTTAATGTGAACCTTATTACAGGGGAAATACATCGAAGCAGAGTGTTGGTGGGAAAAAAGAACAAAGCATAGAATAAACATCAATGTTGGGCAATAGATGTGAATATCTATTTAGCAGCGTCCGGCCATGATATTTTCTTTGCCTGAAAACCGCTGATAAAAATTGATTGGTTTTATCGAAACTATATTGTTAGCAATGGCTGAAAATATGAATCAACAGGCATATTTTTGTTGATTCGGGTTGATCCAAATTCAAACAATTAGGTTTGATGTCTAAACTGGGCCATATAGTGTAACACCTACGAAGAAAATAAAGTGACAGATCATAAAACCAAGATCACAACAACCCAGCTGTTTTCAGTGTGTGTGAATGAAATGGAATCCCTTTTTATACAAACTGGTGTCTTGCGACTGTAGCTGCTGTTAGTTTACCAGATTAACAAATAGATTCCATGTTAGAGTGTATCTGTGTTCAGCTGTAATAGATCACAGATGACGTCAAAATGTGGTAAGAACAAAAAGTGGCACACAAGGCGATAACCAAGTGTGTCACTGATGTTCTTACCACAGTTTGACATCCTCTGTGATCTATTACTGAACAGATGCACAAAAACATAGAATCTATTTGTTTTATATAATAAAAAATTTAAAACTTTGTAATAGTGATGTCAATTGTGTGTCTGTCCTTTAATAGATCATAGATGAGAACCAATCAAAACAGGATAATAACTTGGGTTATTATATTATGATAGAAAGATAAGTCCAAATAAAACAACCTACCCTTTGGCTAGTTTTTTCATGCCTAGAACTTTCTTCACCAAAGCTTGATCTATAGGTTTCGTTTTGTGGATTTCTCTAATGTAGCAAGAATTACAATATAATTTTTTTTAAATATAATGCGTTTGTACCTACCTACCCACCCTATTTTTTTGCCAATGTAACCAAACCACACACATTTTTTTATTTGGCCTAATCTGTAGTGTTGAATATACTTTTAATTTCTTTTTTCTTGTTAGTATATATGGTGATATTGGTGAGTATGATCCGTCAGCAACTACTAAACCTCAAAAGAAACCAAGAGAGTCTGATCAAGACAAGAGTCGGCAACGGGAGAAGGAGAGAGAGAGGAAAGCCAAGCAACAGCAGTACTTTGAGCAACCCAACAGGGCAGAAGAAGAAGATGTAAGTGTTCTGAAATGTTTAATAACCAGAACTTAAAGCTGAAAAAAGGATGGTAATAAAATGCAATCATTCAATAAAGGGTTTGCCATTAAACTTTAACGGCAGCATGGTTGGCGCAGTGGTAAGATCTCTGCCTTCCAACCACAAGGTCCCAAGTTTAAATCCTGGCACTGCCGAGTGTTGAACATTTGTGTGACTTTCTTTTCTGCCAAGGCTGACTCAGCTTTCCATCCTTATGTATGAGGTCGGTAAAATGAGTACCAGCTTCTGCTGGGGGCTAACCTGCAATGGATAAGTGTCCCATCCAGGGGGAGTCAATGACTCTCATCCTCTTAACACTACGGAAATGGGAGATAAGCACCAGCTCCAATGGGCCACTTGGCTCGGAAAATGATTTAGCTAGCTAGCATTAAATGTTATCTGGTGAAAAATAAATGGAGTTTTTTAAAACTAAATAAATGTAAAATAAAATGTAAATGTAAAATTGCTCAAGTAAAACTGTTTTTGAGTAGAATAAAACATTCATTGGTAAATTGTTGTTGTTATATGTTACTGTAAGTACTTAGTTTTTCATATAATTTATTAAGTAGAACAATTTTATAGAATGAAGAAATATATTTTAGTTACAGAATACTTACTAGTTTTTATTTGTTATAATTTTCTTAATTTTGATATTTTATAGATTTATTCCCTTTTTGTAGCTCTATTTTATTGTAATTATTAGGCAAAGAGTCACCATATGGAAGTAAGTACTAGAACTTTTGATAAAGTCATTATTAGATTTATCATCATGATCATCAGCATTATTATTATTATTATTATTATTATCACAAATTAACTTTTCAGTGACAGTAACAAGTTACAGTCTATTTGAATATTTTCTACAGATCTGCTTTAAAAATTTTTGAACAGCATTCATTTGTTAAATTAATATAATTTATATCACTTAATATATTTTCTCTTTTCTCTTCTAAATAATCTATCATTTTTTCTCCTAGGCAAAGTTCAGCAAAAAAGGTCAGCCATATTTTTAACTTTATCAAATATTAGCTGCTATTAGATAATTGATAATAAAAGTGCTTAATTAATGAAAAACTTTTGCTCACCAGTAGTAATTTTTGCTCATTAATAATGTTTATAAACAAAGGTGTCACCATTGAATTGCAATATTTTAAGCAGGGACCCCCTACTTGGTTCAATTTCATACTTACCTTTTAACACTTTGAATTTGAAAAAAAATAAGAAGAGATTATTAACAAAGCTCCAAGGTCTGTATGGAAAAATATCAGACCAAGATCTTGACAGTACGGACCGAGGTTTTAGGAGGTTAATAAATGATTTATTATTATTATGGTCAGAAGTTTGTACTAGGCTATTTGTTTTGTTTTTCTATTTTCTTGTCAGGATTGTAAAATTTACCAAGAAAATATACTCTTTATCTGATTTTGCTTCTTTTAAGAATAATTTAAAAGTGAAATTCAAACTGAAAGATTACTTGTGGAAAATGTTTTCCCTTCTCTCAAAAAGGTTTACAAGTTTTGCATGTATCATCCTTTTCAAAATTTGAGTCTCGCACTGGCACATCCAGGAAACTGGTCTAAATACACAGTCACGTATATAGCCCGTGATCCAAATATGCATTTTGTCGGATCGCATGTCGACCAATCAGAATGCAGGAAGTTGCAAGGTCATATAATAACTGAATATATTTTTTAACAAAATTTATAAACCCAGGATTCAGGTTTTGTACCTCTGATAAGCATGCCAAAGTTGTACTTTATTTTTTTGTAAACTTACATTTTTGTGCCTTGGAAATTCAAAAAGACTCTTTTCTTACTGGGAACTTGTTATAAAGACAGATTTATTTATTTCTGCACTCAGATTGTATCAATTGAATGATTGGCCATTTATTGGTCAAAGTTAACTATTTCTTTTTTATTTCATTTCAGATGTAAGTGCTGGTGAGTTTGCGAGGAGTATCACACAGAAGTTTGGAAAAAAGGTAGTTACAGCAAATTGTTAGTATTAGATTTATTTAGTATTAGCTTTTTAAAAAATTTAGATTTAAACTGAAAATTAAACTGTGAGTTGTAATGTCTAGTAGAGACTGTAGTCATGTTCTAATTTCTGCTGCATTACTAAATTAACAGGCTGATGACCAGAGGAGTGCATGGGAAGCAGCACCACCAAAGTATCCTTAACATCTTTAACTGGTACCTTTTGCTTGATTCTAGTTTGAAACAATGAAATCAAAGTTTTTGTATTATTTTTTTGTGACTTATAATGACTACAGGAAACAAATTGTAGCATTGTGCCATTTTGATGTCACAGTTGGAATTTCTGTTTTACTAAAGATTTGTTTGTCATTTGTTATTAACCAAACTTGTATAACTATTAACAGCTTAATTGTCTAAAACTTTCTCCTCACTCAACATACTTGCCAACTGTCCTGATTTTATCAGGACAGTCCTGATTTTGACCTTCAAAACCTCCGAAAATCGTGACGTCCTGATTTTCCAGAATTTCAGCGAGTAACTATTCTGGTTTCTAAAAAAATACTTTGCATGTCTTTTCCCTGCAAACCAAGAAGAAATTTACTTTATCGAGTGCGAAATCAGGAGTCTGTGTACTGATTATATCAATGTTAACAAATTTGGGGAATTTTCAGCTATTCTAGACAAAGAAAATTCACAAAAAGTTTCCAGCGGGCATGCCCTCAGCCCCCGTAGAAAACTCTCACTAGGTCATAATTGTGAAAATGTCCTGATTTCTAATTTCCAAATGTTGGCAAGTATGACTCAATCTAACAAATACAGACCTGCCAATCCCTGAGAGATCAAAATCAGGAGATGGACTATAACAAACCTTATAGAGATTCAATAGAAAACCTGGTAGGAAATGCTGAGAATAATGTCTACAATAACTGTGTAAAACATGTAAAACAATTCTGGGATGATGCATAACTTTTATTTAGTCTCAAAATCAAGTAAACTTGCTAAATGTCAAATATGCTTTAAATATATAATATTTATTGTAATATATAAAATATATTTTGGCAGGTATACAATTCCAAAACAGAGCTGTCTTGGATATAAAAAATCAGAATCATAACTGAGAAATTATTTCAGATTTGAATAGATAGATAAATACATATTGAACAATTTTTTCCTTTTTCTTTTAAATATTAAGCAATATTTATTAATAATGATAATACTGTATTTATACTTGTACAATGTGCACTCATGTATAAGCTAAGGCACTCCCAAATTTTGAGTTGTGTTTTTTGAAAACAAAAAAAAATTAACGAAAGCCCTCAATCCAAGAACATTTTTACAGACAAAATATAAGGCAAAAGTTGAGTTTAAATGGATATATATCACAACAAATATCAGGGTAGTTTTTCATGATAAATATGATAATTATGATATATCAAAACTAATAAATAAATATAATATAATAACTAATTATAATATAAACTAATAATATATATCAAAAACCTTCAAAGTCTAGTTTATCAGAATCAGTTTCAAAAATTCTGAGTTGTCAGTTTGAGTTGATTTTGCAAATTACTTGCTCCTTTCATGCATGAGCTCCACAACTGTATAATGTGCACTTGGATTTTGACACCAAAATTTTAGAGTAAAAGGTGTGCATTATATGCACAAAAATACGATATTAAATAGATAGTTGTTGATTTACTCATTAATTATGAATGTAATGTGCTGTACCAAATAATCACTGTTACAATAAAAGATCGAAATTAAAAAATAACATATTTGATATTGCATGTGCTATGAGTTTTTTAGGGCTTGAGGTGCTTGAATGTATGTGTTTCCTGTGAGTGATGTAAGATATCAAGGTCAACAAAACTTTCAAGTTATAACTTGATCAGTCTCCTTAACCTTTCTCATACCTTCCCAACCCAAGAAAAAGGGCAAAGGGGAATCATTCCCAGACAGTTATGCCGAGTGCTATCCAGGGTAAGGCCTTCTCACATGAGAATGCAATGGTTTATTTTGGCTTGGGTTACTATAATTTCTTGCTTCCCTGGATTTTTGTATTTTCTAGATAACAATCTTCACCACTGTTTTCATTGCTATGAGTTTATCGGAGTTTTTCGTCATGCTATTCTTGGGTTTTGTCGGCCGTCGTCATGTCATATTTCAAACATACCACACATTCCCACACTGGGAAGACAGCACTAACATTACCTTTCAATTTACATGCTAAACTTTGTCATTCAGGGATTTTGGTTGACTGTGCCAAGCTAACTTATAAACAACAAGGTTTTGATTGACAGCGGTCCAAAACCCAACCCAAAACCAAACCCAAACCAAAAAGAAAATCAAAAGGTCACGCAGCAGTAATTAAGCCTAATTATGCTTTTACTTGCTGCTTGCAAATTTGCTTTTTAGGGCTGGAAATTCAAACCTCTATCTACACCTTATTGGTTTCCCTTATTTCAAATTTATAATTGCTAATCAGTTATAAGTTTGAGATTGAAACGTATATAAATTGTAAAGATTTTGTATTCAACAGTGCATATGAAGACACAGCATATGACAGTGAAGAAGAAGCAGACTACAGCAAGATGGACATGGTAGGTCAATAGAAGATATTTACAGTAATTCAAATCTTGACAGATGTTTTACAAACTGTTAAAATATATTATTACTTAATTTTGCTGGAAGTATCTCCTTAGCAACATAAATGAATATAAAATTATCATAGAAAAGTTGCTAAACATTTTGCAATATATGCTGCTTGGAATTGTAGAATATGCTTAATATTCTGAAATCAACCCAAAGTTGTAATTTATTAATAAAATATAATTATGTTCATCACTATGGGATCTTTGAGAAAGCTGATGTTTACAGGTATGAGCCCTTTAGTGGAACAATTGCCGAAGGACTAATTAATGCTCAAAATGTCAGCTTTTTGAAACAATCCACAGCAATGAATGTTTATTTCACAAGCCTAAGTTGATTTTAGAATTAGATTATGTTTGACTTACTCGCCAATACACTAATTTTAGTAATTTTTTGAAGCTATATATTATTGAATGTACACTTATCTAAATTAGCACAGGTAGCCCAGGCTCTTGTCACGAATGAATACTAATAGTATTGGGTTTCAGTTAAATTACACTAAATATATGGAATTCTATATGGACTTAATAAAACATAAATTTCTTA
>JAOBYJ020063721.1:0-10000 GCA_025403565.2 Palythoa heliodiscus
GGGTAGATGCGAGGGGTAACGCCCCCTACCCGTGTGGCCTTAGTGCTCAGTATAGTAAGGGTAGATGCAAGGGGTAACGCCCCCGACCCATGTGGCCTTAGTGCTCAGTATAGTAAGGGTAGATGCAAGGGGTAATGCCCCCTACCCATGTGGCTTTAGTGCTCAGTATAGTAAGGGTAGATGCAAGGGGTAATACCCCCTACCCATGTGGCCTTAGTGCTCATTATATTAAGGGTAGATGCAATGGGTAACGGCCCCTACCCGTGTGGCCTTAGTGCTCGGTATAGTAAGGGTAGATGCAATGGGTAACGGCCCCTACCCGTGTGGCCTTAGTGCTCAGTATAGTAAGGGTAGATGCAAGAGGTAATGCTCCTTACCCATGTGGCCTTAGTGACCAAACTAGTGGCTGCAAGTTATCATTAGCACGCATGTGCTGAACTTAAAACCGCTTTGATCTTTTGGAGCCACATCCCACGAGCGTTACGTTTACACTTTGCTTTTACATGTACCTGTCCATTTCTTCGAGGAAGACGAGCCAGCCGACTGCCGGTTAGATCAAATAATCGAATATGTCTGTTATCATGGGGGATCGCTATCACACTGTTGTGAGGAGACACTGACAGTCTGAAAACGTAATAGAAGAATTGTGATTGGGTAATATAAATTTTTTCTTTAAAACCTTTTTAGCATATGGTAAGAGCATTGATTAAGACTAACTGTAATAGAGTACTAAAGTGATGACGTCACAAAAATTTGATTTGTGAAATTACTAATTTGGTTATAACAGCCAGAAAGAAGAAGATGAGACATGCCTCCATGCCGAAGTTTAGCAAATACCATCAATCAGTGATGAAATATTGCCGCGGTTATGCCCTGATGACCCCATACAAATCCTTCTAAAAATGGCTTGGTTCATAGCGTCATGAATCAAGCCATTTTTAGAAGGATTTTTATGGGGTCATCAGAGCATAACTGCGACAATATTTCATCACTGATTGATGGTAAAATGCTAAACTTCGGCATGGAGGCATGCCTCATCTTCTTTCTGAATATTACAACCAAACTAGTAATTTCACAAATCAAAATTCTTGTGACGTCACACTTTAGTACTCTGTGCTCCAAATACATCATCATCATCGTCATCATCATCATCATCATCATCATCATTATTATTATTATTATTATTATTATTGTTACTATTATTTAATATTAATATTAATAATAATAACAAATGAAACTCAACGACTGGTGAGCATCATGACTGGTGTTCTACCGCTGAGCTGCAGAGATAACTACATTGCGATGGGTTCATTCTGAACGACTGATTACTTAGGTTTCTGTCTGAAGAATTATAATTTTTAAAATCCAGTTATTAGTGTTTCAAAATTACTGATTTGACGTCTTTTCTGTTTCACTTTATATATCCAAATACGTATACACGGCGCTAAGATGTGCCTTTGATTTTTATCAAAAGAGATATGTATAACATAAACTAGTGAGCATGCGCCGTAGTGACGTGCCTACCTGTTGACTGCAGCATCTGTATGTATAGTGGTCAGCGGAGAACGCATGTTTTTCAAGTCCCAAACCTGACAAATAACACAAAACTTGTCAGAACGTAATGAGAGAAAAAGAAAATCAATTTTCCCCCACACATACGTTTGGCTAATTTCAAAGTCAAGAAATAAAAGCATTACGTTGTAGCTCCGATTAACGTATTTTTGGTGTACAAGTCGACACTTTTAGACTTTTAAAAAAACTGACTTTTCCCCTTTCTCCACCCCACCCCCTAAACAAAATTGACCCCTACTTATACAGCAGTAACAAAATGCACGTTTAGAATTGAGCTTAGCTTTTATCCAAATGATTTCCAATGTAACATCACTAGTATTACGGTGTTTTTGTCGCTCTTATAGTGATTTGTTTCGTTATTTGCACTTAATCAAGTCCATTCTAGGCACCTAAAATATCAATTTAAACCAGTAGTAAACGATTCAACATCGTGATTACCAACTGCGATTCACATCATCGATCGCCATCAATGAATGGTTGATGCAGTGAGTCATTTAGAAGTTTCTTGACACAAAGCAGCCCCGCTTTAAGTAATTATTCAGATCATAAAGAAACCCTAACGTTCATGACACCATCACACGGTTTACAAACAAAACGCAAAATTTTCATATTTGTGGAAAGATGAAGAGAGCTTGTCGATGGACAGGAGCAATTAAAAATAAACTTTCACAACAGTTCTGAATTTACGGTATAGAATGGATAAGTTAGCATACCGTAGGAAAGAAGAGTTCGCCGACGTTTTGGATTTTCGTCCTTCGTCGGAATAAAATATAAATTTCTAAAATTCTCGCTAAAATTAGCTGAAGCAAAGCAGCAACAGGTTGCTGACGGTGTGCACGACAGTCTGAGGGGACCCAGGGCAAAGACCAGTATCAAGTGTAAAATCTGAATCAAGGCCTGATTGGAAAACTCGACCCATAAGCCATATCAGGCTTCAGAGGATGTCGTGCTTGTATACTGACCGCGATCTCTCCAGACTTGTGGTCCCTACTAACCATTAAATAGCTGTTGTAATAATACTTACCAATAAAATATTCCAAAAAACTTATATACAGAAAGAATTTAACGCTTGTTATAATAACCTTGACGGTGCGATCATCACTTCCGCTCACTACAATATCTTTAGTCGTGAATGCCGTCGACCGCACAGTACTGTTGATAAGAACAGTCATGTTAAGGTTTCACGTTATCAAAGCTACAAAAGTGCATTTTCAAGACTGATCATTGGTAGATGATAAATGACAAAGATTTATTATTATAATTTATGTACGGTTGGTAACTTAAATCTCCCTTTTCGTTAAGCCTCGACTTAACAGTAGTATAGCCTGTTAAAAAAGCGATATATGACTGCCTGAGCTTTGTCGTTGAATTACTTAGCAGATTTCAATTGGTTGTCGATATAAGTTTTTTGTCCTTGTTTTTGCAACATATTTCCCATCTTGTTTCATTGTTTCAGTCAACGGAGCAGTAAAATATCTACTGTTTTCTGCCAATCACAGTAAAAAGATAGACTTTAGCCACAAAAACTCTATTTCTGAAAAAAAAGTGTTAACATCGTACTCACTCAGAGTGTCCCTGGAACACGTTGACAGAATGGATGGAAGGTGTCCTGAAGTCCCATAGGCGGAAAGTGGTGTCTGTTGACGACGTCACAATCAACTGCTGAGTTGGGTGACTGCAGGCGTGAGTCAGCTCCTGATCGTGACCTATCCATCAATATCCACACTGATAACTAAACTGACAACGATTTACGTTTATACAATAATTTATGTTGTTCGTAACAATGGCACCCCCTTCTCCAATAATTTCTGGTGAGCAATTTTAGAGAAACAGTTCTAAGCACTGACAGTTGTTTACACTCAGTCGCAATGATTCATCCATTTTGCTTATTCTTTATGAAAGCTTTGAGAATGATTCATCCATTTTGCTCATTCTGTATGAAAGCTTTCAGAATTGAGAAAGGTAACATTTACATCAAATCGCGATTGCAAACAAAATATAATTAGGGTGTTCGGGTTGTCCACAGAACAATAAACGTTCTACTTTTTAAATTCATAAGCGTCTAGGCCATCATAAATACTGATTACAGAGCTCTGTTCACTTATCAAGAAGGCGCCCAGAAGATTTGATATTTGTTTTACAATGATGGTGAAAGATATGCACTGAGTTATAAATTACAAATGCATTTTAAATGGCAATGAAATAATAACTATCAATGAAAATTCAATGTCACCTCTGTTACTTAACGCCGTATACATCTAAGTAAAAAGTCGTCTGAGACAGAAACCCGACAAAAAAAACTCTCTCACTCAGTCGAAAAACGTTTTCTTTTTGACTGCATGAATTAAAACTATTAGTTTGAACAACCAAAAACCTGACTGCCAGGATAGAAAGTGTTTCACCAGTACCGACATGAAGTACTATACCATTCTTTCTACACCCTTACCAGTTAGACAATGCACTTGTTCTGCAGTCTCCACGTCCCATAACTTAGCAGTTCGATCCCAGGATGCCGTAACAATTTGTTTACCAGAAGTAAACCAGTCTGCTGCACTCACAGCCCCTGAGAAGATAGATCAAGATTGGTGCATGTTTGTATCTCTTCTAGAAATAAATCCTTGTTCAAGCTTAAGTGAATCACATTACACCAACTCTTAAACCTGGCTAAGGTAGCAATGAACGGATTAATATCACATATTGCCTCTGGACAGAACACTAATCCATGGCCAGCTAGCCCTGAGCATAGGTTAGTACTACACTGTATTATACAGATTGGTTGACTGAAACAAGGCACATCAATTGTCTTGATCGCGGAAGCCTTGACAGTGCTCAAATTCGTGGCCTTGCTCAGGCAATGTTAACTGGTAAGCCGTATGGCTGACCTCTATGGATCTACAGTAAGACGTGAATTAAGTCATTGCTATGACAAGTTTTTGTTGCATTATAAATCTTTTTGGAGCATTTTTCTAGACAGAAGTTCGAAAATTAAATTTCATTTGTGAGACATATACCACAATTAAATGGAAAAGTTTGGACTAAAAGAAAACAATTGTTTAAAAGGTGAACATTCCAGATCAGTGCATTTGTACTCGTGCATGCTAAAATGCTTGCGGTCCGACTTCGTTGAGCCGTGTCCTCGCAATTCAGCCCCTGGCTGCAAGGAGGGCGATTAGCAAGGCCGATTTATTTATTTATTTATTTATGCAAGGACATATTAAGAAACTGTCATTTGATGAACGGATTGACTGATTACTCATCAAGTGCATCAACACTTACCTTCGTGGCCTCTTAGTTCACAGCTAGGAGTCTTTATTGTATTTGGATTCTGGGCATCTACGTTATCCAGACCTTGGGCAAACAAAGTACAGACGTTAGTATGCAACACACCTTCCGAGTCCCTACCATGTACACCGTATATTAAGCACTTGAAACTCTGGAAAAAGTTACATCAAAAAGATGGAGTCAATCATTTTGTCACTGAATCCAAATTATTGGTAGGGTAAATTCTTCCAGATGAATCTTTGAATGAAAAGTTCTCGATCCTTCCGCCATCATTCTATGGAGAAGATAGATCTACCATTAAAGAAAAACAGTCTGACATGTTAGAGATCCTGAGAGAGATGAATAGCTGACTTTGTGGTCCTATGTGCCCCACTGCAAAACTAATCCTGCAACTATCTTTGTCTGACTGATTTAGGAGGTAGTTATTGATGAACTGAAGAGCAATTAAATGGCAAATATGAGAAGCCATCAGAAATGCATCTAGATAATTGTATTCTATTATAAAGGAGGAAATGAAGCATTTAAGACCAAAGTATTTACCACTGCCAAGTACAGTATATCCTAACGCTAATTACTGCTCACTTACATTCAACTTCATCATCAGTGTTGTCAGTTTCATCTGCTGATCCCTGAAGAGTTCGCTGTTAATAACAATAATAGTTTACAAAACCAGTGACTTCATTCAGTTTTTAAATTTTGAAAATCTTACAAAGTTAACATGCTTATTACATTGCAAATTAAAAAAAGCTCATGTTTATTTCTAAATTGTTTCTATAAGCTCTATTAAAACATTAACACATGAAATAATTCTATTTCAATGCTTGTAAACAGTAACCCCACATCATTTTAAATTTAAAAGCTAAAAGCAAGCTATTTGAGCAAATTTGAAGGAGTGGCCATGGTTTATCCTCTTGGCCTCCTACTTGTCAATGTCTTCATAAGTCACTAGGGGAGCCAGCTGGAGAAGGGAAACATTTTAGGAGTTAAGCTACATCAGGGGTAGAGTGATTAACAACGAATGTGCGGTCAGAACTTTTCTTCTCTTCATTTGAACATTTTATAAAAAAATTTTATTGTAATCTGTGGACTAACCTTTTCTGGAATTGATACTTCTGCCCTCCAAATGTGACAGGATCCATCACCAGAACCTTACAGAATTAACAGAACTTGCTTTGATTTATTCTACAAATATAATAAATAGTTAACAAAACCGGCGGGTGTAATTTGCAGAATGCAGAATGCAGAACGCGACTACGGTATACTAGGTCGGAGGGAAAACGCATATCGCGGACTTTTCTGTATAAATCGTGGCCATCCGAGCACTTTGAGTCCGTAATTTTATTTTACAGAAGTAATAACAAAACAAAGTTTTAAAATCACAAAGTAAAAACATGAAAGAATTGAAAATTATTGAACACTTAAGAGACAGTGACTTAACTTCACAACAGTCAAAAAAGTTCTGTCGAACTTCGTAAAATTCGGCCAAATAAATTCAAGTAAACAAGATAAAATTTTAAAATTCACAAATATTCATTGATTTATGTTTGTAAGTCTTCAAAAATCGCCGTGCGATGGTTTTTCTGGTAGCGTTTAGGACATAAACAACGATCGTTTGCTTGCTGAATCTCAGCGAAGGAACTGCCGGCCTAACATTGTTTGTCTCTGCACTTGTTGCTGATATTATAATCGGTGCAAAGCTGTTTGTGAATTCTAGCTTGAAATTCTGTGTTAAATTTGAGAGAAAACCAGCTTTTAATGTTTAAACAGCTATTTAATAGTTAATGTAAACATTGCAATGATAATGACATGCAAAAATAAAGTCTAAAATCTTTATTGTTACTTGAAACGAAAACAAAAAAAACGCATTTGGCAAATTTAGAATTTTCAATAACATTCTTAGATTTTCCAGGGCTCAATAAAAAATTCCAGGGGTTTCCAGGGCTTCAAAAATTTTCCAAGATTTCTAGGGCCCATATGAACTCTGTGGGAATGAAGGATTGAGAATATCCCTAAGACATCCAAAGATAGAAAAAAAGTACTAACAAATTTGACTCCCACACGCAGGATTACAAGATACCAATAGACATTACCTGATGACAAAAAACTTAACAGTCACCCAAAGAAGGAAGGATTGCTAAAATTTTGGGCAGCAACAGAAATATGGACAACACAACACCATAGAGAAGAACAAAGGAAGGGAAAATGGCCAACTGTGAGTAAGAAAGATGTACTGCCAACTTAAAACAGCAAAGTATGTTAAATGTAAACATGTATCTCATAACTTGAAAGTGAGTAAAATGTGCAAGAAGGTGGGACTTCTACTTGCTCTGTTGTTGTATTCTAAAAATAAAAAGGTTAAAACGTGCTGTTGGAGTCACAGAATTTTTTGTTTCTTTTGTTTCTCTTAATTTACATTAATTAATTAATTTACATTACATTAATTTACATAAAAATAAAAAAGGATACTGATCATATTGCTCCTGAAGAAAGAATTTAATTAGCTAATTTTAAGAACTAAACAGTACTTACAGTACTAGTTAGCATGCTGTGGATATTCATAAAAAGTAGACTGACCTGTAAATGTGATCAAAAGCTCTCACCTGTACAAACTAGTAAGTCACTAGGATGGAACCTTATGGAATTAACTGTAAATAAATTTGAACAATGATGTTCAGAACAACTTAACCAGTTTGCAGCTTCTAAATTTGAATTTAATTGTATAAAATTACATTACATAAATACTAACACATAATCCATGGATAATTACAAATGACTACATACAATTAAGGGAACTAATCATGACACTTTAATGAGCCTCAACTCATACTGTATTAAAATAATGTATTATTATGCAATTAATTACCACTACATCTAGTTAATAGGATCCTGCATTTTTGTTATGCACAGAGTTCCTAGTTCACCAAAATATCCAATACTTTCTGAAAATCAAGAACCCTAGCACCATTTGTGTTCACAATTCTGAATGAAGCTTAACATAATACCCTAGTCTTGCAAAACTGCCTCTTTGACATCCGTAAGAAATTAATACAAATAATTAATAATACTATAAATCTGAGGGGTGGGCCGGGTGTAACAGAACATTCCCTAAATTAAATCCTTTTCTTCTACAAAACTGCAGTATTCATTTCAAAGTTACAAAAGCTAGATAGATGTTATATGTAAATAAAAGACAAAGTGTAGCTGTTATACTTTTTACTTTTCAAGATTTTATTACTGAATTAAAAGTAAACTGAAGAGTTTCAAAATCCCAAGCCTATCCCATCTCTCATCTTCCACCAAAGTATCAAGCCGAAGCCATACTCAAACCCTACTGCTTGTCTTCCTACCTGAGCCAGAATGTCCAACATACTTCAGAAGGCACTGGGTATAGTCAACATCCCACAATCTTGCTGTACGGTCTGTAGATGAGATATATTAAATTATTAAAATAGTATATGGAACTTAAATCAACAGACATGAATGGGTCTGAATGTGGCAGTGTAATTGGTACAACAACAAGGTTGGCACAGTGATAGAATTTCTGCCTTGCGGCCACAAGGTCCCAGGTTACAATGCTAGCTCATAAGAATGGTGTGCAGAGAATGTTTTTGGAAAAAGTTGGCAAAGTCACTTGCAAGCAATTGCTAGAGACAGTTACTTCTCATCATTCATATTTTATCATCATTTTACATCATTCAGTTTCCACCTCATGTGGGTTCGACATTGCAGGGTATGTAAATGCTCTCCATTTCTGTCTAGTAAGTGCATCTTCAGCCAAGCTCTGATCATGCTCTGCAAGAACTTGCCCTTCTTAAGTTTAGCCATTAACCTTTTGACGAGTGATCTGGTTGGGCCAATCATTACTCCTCTTAGAACCATCTTAGGCATCTATGTCCTGAGAGCTGGATCTATGTAAATCAGGTAAATAGACAAGCTTCTTACACAGAACACTGGGTTTTACATTGTAATCAGTCTTTACATAGAGCACATCCACAGAAGCACTGAATGCTCATTTTCTCTGGAACTGTGAGAGGTTTTTCTTCTTCAGAGGCCAGCATTTGCTTTGACCCCAGTGTACATATCTAGCATGGTGTGAGCCTCTGATACAACTACTGTTAACTCTGCCTCTGGTGGTTAGTGATAGGATCAGCAACTGAATAGTAATCCCTGAAAACTTCTCACTCATGAAATCACACAATTTTTAAAGCAGCTTAAATTTACAAATTGAAAATGGAGTTGTTTGATCATCAAATTATAGTTATGGGGTCAAAAATTGAGTTCTGCCCCCTATCCTGAATTGTGTGCAAGAAAATAACAACAAATTACAATAATTATTATGATTATACCTGCAGAAGCTGTTCCAAATATGGCTGGCCCATGCCTTGCATAGCTAACTTCCCATACTCCATCTCTGTGGCCAATATAATTTCTAATTCTGTGACACTCGACACTTGGTACTTGGGCATTGGGGATTTTGAAACTTGACACAATCTTAAAAAATAGAATAAAATCTGATTTATAAACAGTTTAGAAGAATGTGGGCAAGTGCTAATAACCAACAATAATTCTGTTCAGTCCCAGTGAACATTCTGCCACTTTTCACCTTGACTTCTGAGAATAATTGAAGGGTCTGGTGCAAAAGCAACACATTATGTGACTTTTTATGAAACGCTAATTTCTCCCAAGGGTTATGAAGAGATAATAGGGATAATGTAGGGAGAGTTGAGAACAGGATCAAAAGTCATTTTAATTAGTAATACATCATTTTTATCTAGTGCAAAAACAATAGGACTTTGTACATAAAATTATGAAATTCTAAATTCTCCCAAAAGTTTTAAAGAGATAATAAGATAATCTAGGGAGAGTTGAGAACTTCATCAAAGTCACTTACATCATTTTTGCACTAGATCCATCAATTGTAATACATACTCATTAATGAGCAAATAAAGGTGCCACTGATTGTTGCTACAGTTACAAAAGGTCACCAATAAAAATCAAGGGAAATTTCCAGAACATTTTCAGTCCTTACAATTTAATAATTAAAATTAAATCTAATTTCCAGGACATAATTTCTTAAAATGTAAACATCTCAATATATCAATGAACAAAACTAGAAAATAATTAAATATATAATTATGTAACTACT
>JAOBYJ020063829.1:0-11037 GCA_025403565.2 Palythoa heliodiscus
AAATTTGGCGCGCTGCAGGATGGAAAAGTCCTTCGCACCGGAGGCTCCTAGGCCGCAACCGAAGAAATCACGCGAAGAACTTTGCGAAAGTCCTTGATAATGGCACTAGTTGCACCGAAACGTCGGTTTTTATCATTTATATTTGTTATTTCATGTATTTCCAAATCGTTTCTTAAAACCTTTTGAATTAAAGAAACTCCAGCAGCAAAAAGTTTTGTGTACCACAGAATTTCTCGAGAAGAGGTATGCTTTCACTGTCTGGCGAGGTGGCCGATGCGGGAAGGTGCACGATATACCAAGTGAGGTGTTATCGCGTTCATTGCTTGGAAGTCACAGTTTATTGTCTCGTTCTTTGTGACGCAGCTCGAGCCTGATTGTCACTTGGTATATCAAACAGCCACCCCGATACGAGTTGCTTTCGATACTGAGTGGCTCGCTGGGCAATTTATGGAGTTGCTAGCTCGATTTGGAACGCGCTGGTTCCTAAAGTGAACTTCATTGAAGTTCATCGATGTATTATGGAACAAATAGAACGCACAAGACGACTAAAACTGGTATTTTAACTCGGCTTTCGCTTCGCCAAAAAGCAAATCATCGTGAGCAACAACCAAAGCACATGAAAAAGCCATGACGTCGCTATCATTAGCTCGCGCTGTGATTGGATCATTCCCAAAAACTCATACTGCGATTAGTTCACACGTCTTTCTTACTGTTACATTACACTACTTTTCATATACTGCGATGGCTCACACGTCTTTCCTATTGTTGCATTACACGAGTTTTCTCTGGATCACTCGAGATTGTTTTCGCCTGCAGGTAAATACTTTCGCAGGCGGCTGTATAATGCTACCGCCTCACGATCCTCGCCATTTGGCTCGGATCGCTCGTTGGCAATTATGATTAACAGTGTTAAATTAAACTTTGTAATATCTCAATTCAATTACAAAATTGTACGGGCTCATCAACCATGAAGTAATCTCCATATAAGCTGATCCTGGGTGCAGTTGCGGGGAATTAGCGAAAAACTTTGGATTCAATATGATGCGTTGGTGTGCAAATGCTGAAAGTGAGATGAAATAGATTGTGATACCGAAGAACGCTATAGCTAGTATGGAAGCAAAACATGTTATCCGTTTTGATGTGTACTGACAGAAAACGTTTGTTCCGTTTTTGCATTAATTTGCGTTTTCAAATTATGTTTTATCCGGCATAGTGTGGACGAGACAATAATACCACTCCATGCAGAGTTCTTAACATTAGTAGTTATAATACGCCGACTCTGAGACAAAACTTTTTAGGCGCCCCTCCCCACTAAAAAATACCTTAGCTAACATCTAAAAATTGGAGAAAAAAGGGTTAGAGACATGGATAATATAATAAAAATGGAGAACCAAACGGTGAAACAGTTGAGGGCCCTCGCTAAAGAGAGAGGTATCCCGAGATATTATCGTCTGCGTAAAGCCGAACTCATCGAAGCGTTGGGTAATACACCACCCCCAGGGGTAGACCCTAAGACCACAACCCCAGGGGTAGACCCTAAGAACACACCCCTGGGGTTGGTGGGTGAAACCCAGAGGGCTGATCCAAGGAAATGTATACACGGCAAAATAAAATATTACTGTAGAAATTGTCAAGGGTCGCAAATCTGCCCTCATAATAGGCGTAAATCCCGCTGTAAATTATGTAATGGCGGTAGTATTTGTGAGCATAACCGGGTGAGATATCTATGCAAAGCGTGTAAAGGGGGAGGAATATGTGAACACAACAGACAGAAATTCTTTTGTGTTTTGTGTAGAGGATCTCAAATATGTGAACACAAAAAACAAAAGTATCATTGTAAATTGTGTAATGCAACATAGTCTTAGAGGACGTTTACCGAAGGTTTTTTTCATAACATGGTTCACGTTATGAAATCCTCAGATAATCCATTATTGTTGTTTTTGAAATAGAAGCCAGGCCGTTATGCTAGCAACCAACATTGTTATCCCCAGGGTAATTTCATGTTTTGAAGATTCACCCTCATCACCCTCATCACCCTCATCCCTAGAGTGGCTGCCCACAGGGTGAGACCTTGTCACCCTCGGTGTGTGGATACCTACAGGGTGCGGTAGTTTAACCCTACTTTTACCGAGATTATGCTTAATTCCAACTGGTTTTGTGAGTGCATTTATTTCAGAATTAACGCCTAATCTCATGGATGGGTTAGCACGTTTCAACTTGTTGTTATAACCAATAACGCCTTCCGTGTTCAAAACCATTCTCGAGGGCATCAGCCATGTCCCAGGTGATATCGCTAAATCTAGCTTAACTTTCGCCTCTTGCACTGCAAGTTGAAATCTCTGTACCGACTTGCTTATATCCGGTTGTCGTATCGCGTCTTCAAACAAAACTAAAAATTCACGTCTTACTTCTACTGCACTTCCACTATCACCAATTATAGTGCTTCGCACATTAACTTGCGAGCCGAGGATACAATACACGAATGCCTCGATAGACTGATTAATTCGCGCCTGTCCGGCAGATGTCAATCCGTGGGAGACCGGTGTCACGAAATATTCATACTGCTTGGATGATTCTGTGTTTTCGATGTATTGAATTAAATTACCAAGGCTCGCTTTTCCACCTTCATCGCTGAACTTGCTATGCCCGGGGTAGACGTAACCAGTTTTATACGGCCGCCCCATAAGCCAAATGTAGACGTGTCCCAACCCATGGTTGCCTCCTTTGTGGAATCTAAAGTCTGAGCTACTCGAAATACCGAATTCATTGCACAATCTTTTGTATGAGGGCACATCATATTTACCATCTTTTTGGCTAAAAACTGAGTCACCTGGTAAAGCTGTTGCGTTCTGAATCCCACCAAGTTGGAACAGAACCCTTCGAGTTGTGAAGTAAACGTGAAACCTTAGAAATGCTCTGACCTGTGGTGGTAAACTAAGCTCATCGTCTGTCACGTCAACCTTTGGGGCGTCTTTCATTTTGTCCTCGAACAACAACCGTGAACTAACACCACATCCTGTTGTAGCACACCAAAGAGCGAAATTGAGCTGTTGCGGCCAATATTTCATGTTTGGACTTGCTAACCACTCTCTGGACTCTTTCCCACTGTAGTGTGTTAACGCCGTATCGGTGAAAATATCACGGAAAGTTATATTAAAATGATCCTCAGGCGTGACAAATATTGTTTGTTTTGTGAGAATATCACCTAACGGGTGTGGCTCTCCTTCAAATGGAACTGCAGGAACCCTCAGGGTGGGTGCTGGGTTTAGAGTTAGTTCTAGAGGGAAACCGGAGGATAAACCTAATGCACTTTTCATTTCATCTGAAAAGTAAATGCTAGGCCGCAGTTTACCACTATCATCATCGAATACTGCGATTTCACCTCCGTCACTACTTTGAAACATCACATTTGGCTTTCCAAAAAAGGTTTCAGCCCTAAATTTCGAAAGATTAGCGTTTGGGTACCTCGATTTAAATTCATCGAACAGCGTCATTTTATTATCTGCTACTGATAATAAAATATTTTTTTTTAAGTCACCAGGCTGCGCCTGTGCACGATGCTCCGAGTTTCCATCCCACAGTTGATCGCTCATAGGTTAATATCAACGTGCGGGAGCGGTTAGCTCCTTTAGAATTTCCCCGCGAACCTCGCGTCGTATCTGTGACATATTTATTTTTTGACCTCTCTCCACACCTAGGGTGTGGGATTTTTGTCTGATTTCGAGTTTTAGTTTTTCAAACTTGTCCACCTCTGCTAAAATTAGTGAAAATTCTTTATCACTAATTTCATTATCTGCTAGAGCTTTTGAAACCAAATCTCGAATAGTGTTTGCCTTCGCTTTTGCAATGGATACAGTCTTTTCATGCTTGCTCACTTTTTGTGAGAGTCTTTTAGATGCAAATGCACAACCAACTGATACTCCGCCGAATACTCCACCGAGAGCTCCTAAGGGGATACCAATAGCGGCACCAAAGCCGCTCAGAGATGTTCCTAAACCACTAGCAGATAGGATGACTGACATCGTCCCACACCCCACACTGATTTTTGTGAATATCCCCCTCGCCCGGCTGTACTTCTTCCTCACCTTTTCATAGTGATTTACCGCGTCATCAATATTTTTCAGCGCATCACATGATTTTTGAAGCCTGAAATTATGAGGCGACCCCTGAGGAGAGGCTTCACCCGGTATGGGTGGATAGATTTTATTATATTCATCCATACTTTTATAATCTAGAACGAAAGCTTTAATTGAATTCGGATTGGCTCATTGATAAGATTTATCTTACGCCCATTTTCGTCTGAAACGGATATCGTGAAGTAGTTGATTGGGTTTTTGGATTGTTGCACTTTTAAGCATGTGTAGCGTTCAGATGGTACCACACCGAGTAGGTGCGATGGGCTAAGTTTTACATTTTCATCTTGAGCCGCTTCATTTGAGTATGAAGACTTTGAATCCACCAAGTCACAGAAAACTTTTATCAGCTTTTCAGGTAAAAATTGTATTGGAAAATGTTTGCTCGGTGTTATCTTCTCTGGAACCCCAAGTACTTCTGATAACTTCGTTGAAAGTCTCAGGTTGGTAGTTTTGTTTGAATATAGGGAATACCCCAAGCTTACACTCCACATGAGTGTAAGCTTGGTGCTTTCCTTGTCGTTGAGTAAGATTTGTCGCAGTGTTTTAAGTGAATAACTCCCAGGTGGGATCGTTAATATCACATCGATCTCTGAATTTTCATCTTTGTAGGGATTGTAAATCTTCTGTGTTTGATCAAAGCTTATCCACGATTTTGGGCAGTGACATTCTAAAAGCTCTATCTCTTTTACTCTCGTTAACGGTGGTTCCATATAAACTCTCGTTTCCGGAGTTAACATCGTTACCGATAGGTAATGTGTAGACATAATGTTTTTTACTTATCGACCCCTCTTTTTAAACTGTTCTACAAGGTAAAGGGCCACAGCTACGATAAGCAGCCATGCATTCTTACCTAAAAATCCAATAACCTGCCCCGCTGTTTTGAAGATAAAACTAGCTATAGCACCTATCATTCCTGGCAAAATCTCACCGATTTTCTTTCCAATCGATTTCAAGCTGTCTCCAACACCCTTAGCAATCATACCCAACCCCTTTCTTAGATTGGATACAATAACACCGATAACAACACCTACCGCTGATAAGACAGCAAGTACTGTAAAGCCGTATTTTTTGAAAATAGCTTTTACTCTGTCTCGCAAGGACATTCGACCTTCTATCGCTTCATTCTCACGTTCGAGTTGTTCTATTTCTTCGAGTTGTTCTTCTATGTTGCGAGCTGCGCTTTCACTCCCACCCTGAGATTTTAGTTCTTTTATCTTTCTCTCACGCCTAGAGATTTCCTCTTCATTACTTGCAAGTACTTCATCAGCCTGCGGTCCAAGACTACCTCTTATCTTACTTTTTGGGTCTTTGATTACTTTTTCGTTAATTTCACCATCTGCACCGATAAGAACATGTGATGCTGGGTTTTTTCGGTGTAGCTTTACAACAACTTGACCGAAATCATCTAAAGTAGCAGTGAAAGATGAATCTTTTTCTTTAGCTTTGGGAAATTTTCTTTTTATTATTTCCCAAGCTTGTTTTTGTCTACTTTCCCTGGTTATTAATGGTGTGTGTTCATCTGAGCCTTCTATAAATGAAGTTTCTTCTATGTGATGAGAAGGACCTGAAGCGTATATATCTTCTGATCCACGTCGTGTTGAAGACATATGTATCACTTCTCCATCATCACCTGGATCGAACGGTTTGAAAGGATTTCTACCTGAAGGTATGGTATTTTCTGGATCAACGTCCATTGTTTCTTCATTTGAAATAAATGAAGAATCTTTTAAATCCGTAGGAAATCCCCCCCCCCTACACTTATAGGGGTTACAACCATTTACTTGCAACGTATCCTAATGCCAGCATCCCTCCCCCAACATAAGCCATTTCCCCCACCCTCTGGGTACTACTTGGTCTATAATAATCAGAGAATTTCGGTTCAGACCCTAGCCGAAGGGGGCCCTCTGGGTGCGTTCGACTATACAGCTTCAAAGCCTCATCAACGTTTTCGAAATTTTGTGAAGCTTGATGTTCTGCGTGAGCCTGATGTGAGTACCAGTCAAGCAGTTTCTGACGATTCTCCTGGTATTCAGCCAGATCTTTTTGATATTTTTCTATTGCTTTATCGTGTCTAATTTTCTCACTCTCTGGGTCAGACCCACCGCTTAGATATTTCGCGAGATACGAACCACCAACGAAAGTTGTGGCATTCAAAACAGCACCACCAATCATCATAGCTACAGTAGCAGCCATCTTTCTAACCCTAGGTTTACACCTTTAAGCCTAAGGATCACAACTCTTTTGGTAAAATCTTTTGCGTTTCCAGATAATCTTTCAAGTACATGCTACCCGTAAGTACAGCGACCCACTTAGCATAGCTTGTAACGCTTGATGAGGGATCACTCAAAAATGATTCTCTCATTGCCTTCTTAGCCAGATATCCAACACCGGCAGATAATCCTAACAGAACGGCTGAATCCGTAACTGTCTTAACGAGTTTGTTTTCTTTCGACATGATTTTTAGAGTAAAACGAATAATCTTTAAGCTACTACAACATACCTACCCGAGTGGGTGTTTTAGAACCTGAAGGGATGGGAATTTTTGAGGTACCTCCCAATCCCTCCGCTTTGTTACTTTCAGGTTTTACCACCTCTGAGGTTGGTGGAACCCACTGTCTTGTAACCATTTTCAACTCATCGTCACCCCTAGGGGTGCTCCCACGGTACCTCATAAAAATGTCGAGTGCTGCAATACCTAGGCCGATAATTGATACAACAGTTGAAAAAGAAAGCTCTGGAATCCACCCACCACCACTAGTGGTACCTCCCTCTGCTCCAACGCTCTGTGATTCTTGACTCGTCTCCGCTTCACGTTTCATTTCCCGTTCAAGAGCTTCTCTAGCCCTTTTATTGAATTGCTGAAGGCGCCGACCTGCGGCAACCCTTTTAGGGTCTTTCTCTTTACCACTGGAGGTGGCCGGCTTCTCCACTACGGGCGGATCCTTTGTAATTTGTTCAACTTCATCAGACATGATTATTTATTAGTACAAAAATAAATAATCTTTAAATAAAGGTGTGCTCAAGGTGTTGGTTAGGAGATCAGCATGCTGATCTAGCAAGCTAAGCTTTCACTGTAGAAGCCTTCTTAGAATTTTACCACTTCTAAAAATCAAATTCTTCATCGTCATCCGAGTCGAGCTCCAACTCGTCATCGCTCATATCCATCTCAACCGGAGTTACCCCTGTGGTGGGTGCAAGCATGCGACGACGGGGCACGTAGGTGTCCACACTTGGTGTGAAGTTCATCTCCGATACCCGTAAACGCACAGAGGCACCATAGCTAGCCTTCTGACCGTGAGATCCCCAGAATATACCATCCCAGTGTACGACGGGGTGTCCCACACCACGGATGGTTCTGTTTGGAAGAGACATATACTTCAAAGGGGACACCACCCGATCACCAGGTTCGTATAGATTGGTGTAGCATCGCATCGTCTCCCCCTTACCCCTGGTGATGAACTTGATGTAAGTCTTCAGGGGTTTGGACTTGTCTACGACCCTCTGGGTGTTCGTTTTCGGGTCCTTAGTAAATGAGTAGTCGTACACAGGCTTTACAGCGTACGCCCACCCCATGGGGTCGACCTTGGCGGTTGAATAAGCGCTGTAGGTTGGGGCTGGTACCTTACGTTCGGTCTTGTTTACGCTGCAAAATTTCTTCATAGCGTCGACCGTGATGTTCCACATCTGATCGAGAACCCTTCGGGTTGCCTTCTCAGCCTTTGTGGGGTTGTCGACACTCTCGAGCGACGTTAGAGGGTAGGCGATCTGAAAGCCTTCGATGTTGTCAAGGGTTCGGTTCTCCTGGGCGGTACCGAAGGGCCAGATGCCGCCAATCCCCCAGAGATTCTGGGGGGACAACTCGAAGTAGATGGGCATCTTCTCACCGTTTGGTCCGGGGATGTACACGTCTGAGGTCGTCCACTCAATAGTGGTGCCCATTCGGGTGGTCAACGAGTGAGTCGCGGGCTCTTCGACAACGACACTACCCCAGTCAAAAGATCTTTGATCTTCGAGGCTGATGAATAGATATTCGTCATCGCTTGGTGTAACACTTCGGGTGCACATTTTGTAAATTTCAGTTAGGTTTGTTAGGTTCTTTATTTGTACTAATAAAGAATCTTTAAATCAAGGTTCTGAGCATCGCCTACAGGTGCTGTTCAAGGTTTTGAGCATCGCCTACAGGTGCTGCACCCAAAGGGTTAGCAGTCTCCTCAGAAGGTTTTAACTTCAGGTGCTTAGCAACCTGAAAGAGTGCGCTGGCAAGTACTACAAATCTACCACCCCGCAATACTAAAAGACCTACAAAGTTTGACAATTCACGTTTAACCAGAGCATCATCCTGCAAGTCTTTTGCTAAACCTTCAGTCTCGTCTATAGGTAGTACATAGGAAATGATTTTAGACGCTGCTTGAAGCCCTGATTCTATTAGCCCTAAGCTTACCTGCCTTCCTAAGACTGCCTGGTAACGATTAAAGTATTTTTCAACTTCTTTTTCTGGTAGTTTCGTAATATCGCCTAAGCTCATCTCTGCACCTAAAAATTCCTTTGTAGTACCAAGAGACGCTAGAATAGCTAACGCCTCGCGTTTGGCTTCAACTTCAACCGTAGGTGATGAGGGAATATAGGGGGTGTCAACCACATCCTTAGGTTGTTCACCTATATATTCTTCAACGCTTGCCATCTTTTTAGATGATGGTGGGAATCTCTAAATAAATTTGAAATGGATAGCGTAAACAGAGGCACAACCTCGAATACTTTTCAGTTTTAAGCAGTTCCACAAACTTTTTACGAGTCTCAGCATCTAAATCTCCACCATAATCTTCAAAAAGTGTTTTTGTGCTGATTTGAGATGGAGTATGGAATGAAACCACGCACGCAACGTTGTCACGGAAGGGTTTTGCAATTGATGTTAATTGTTGTGTCAATACCCAAACGGATAATCCTATATGACGTCCGGAAAACGCTAAATCTATGAATTTGTTCGAGCGCTTCTTGAGATCTTTCGATACAGCGCAGTCGTCTAGTATTATCAGTGTGTTTGTACCAGAAAATAGCGTTACACAATCTCTTAATAACTCGTTAATCTCATCACTATTACTGGCATCCGGCGATAATACTAAAAAACGTTTATCCCTGTGAGCAAACCCGTGGTAGGTCTTATTTTGGGCATAAGTCGGGCAAATCAAAACAATGTATTCAAACACATTGCGGAACGGTCCACGTAGCTTTTCTATGAGGAACTTTGTCTTCCCACAGTTTGTTGGTCCTGTTATGATGCAATGAAAGGGTACTTTGTCTCGTAATTCTTGCATAGCTTAGACTTAAGGTATTATCAGGATACAAGCTTCTTTTAAGTTATCAATACATGATGGAACGAAGGGTTGAATTCACTACTTCCATCATCGCGTCAGCTACCACGAAAATATGACATGTGATATTTCCAGATCCGCCAACTTTCCTTTTAATTTCTAGCTTGACCCCATCTCTTGTGTTGTTCAAGACCATACCTCCCCCATGTATGGTGTTGTCCGGCTGAGCTCTCAGATCAATCCAAAGGGCGAACCTGTTGCCTGTATAAAAGTCTTTTTGCTTGATGAGGTTGTGTTTGAGAAACTCTGTTCCAAAACGGTGTTTCACTGATTCCCAGAAGTCTGATGGAACCATCCCCTTTGAGTATAGCTGGTTTGGCATGCCGTCAACGTTAATGTTGATTGATGTTATACCTGGATTGACAAACTTCTCAGAGTCTCTCGTTCCTGCTGTGTGACCCTCTGTGAACAAACACAATATTCCTGTCATTGACCTCCTTGGTATATTGATGTGCTCGTTTATGACGCTGTCGTTAGCTTTGGAGATGGTGAACGTTTTGTGTAGAAGGATGTTCTCGTAAAAGAAGCCTTTACCTACCTGATAAGCAGACATTGCCTCACCAGCTAAGTACTCGCTTGAGATGCAAGAATATTCCAACTCAAGGTTTTTGATAGCGTAGCTCGGTGCCTTGACTGTGTCAGAATACACAACCACATCACCCACTGGGGCTAGGGTAATCTCAAAGGCCAGAGGATGAGGTAACGCCTTCGGATAGAAAGCCCCATGCTCGCTGAGAATTGGATGGTCTAGTGGTATACAGTACTTAGTGTTATGGAGTGATGCAAGGGCAACTTCACCAGCATCTGAGGTTGACTTGTCACCAGCATTGGTCCTGAGCTTCCTCATGTTTTCAGAAGAGATACCTTGTTTTATCTTATCATTACGATCTTCTGAGAATAGATCGTGATAGGTGTGAAAGAGATCGTATCTCTGTGTATCTTGCAGTGTTTCTCCACCGAATAGCACTTTCTGTCGTGCAATCAAGTTGCGACCCACATTGTTTACTAGTGTATTGTTCGCGTGCCCAGCAACAGTCAAGTCAAATATCAACTTTACGCTTCCTGGAACGATAACCACATTATCTGTGAGTTTGGGAATATAAACATATATAGTCTCTCCGGGGCTTGCCGAGGAGGGGTTGAGAGTAATTCTATTCAGCGAAGTTTCCGCTTTCAACCCAAAAGGCTCTTTTGGGAGGCGATTTGGGTCAAACAATGATGATACAGCTTTTGACATAATTTATTTTTAAGAGAAACGAATAATCTTTAAATTGATGTTATGCTATCTAAGATATATTATTCGCCGGAAGGATATTTTAAGGGGTCTTCAGCCGTTCAAAAGTTAGCTGATAAGGCTAGCGTTAGCACAGCCGAGGCCAAAAAGTGGCTCGAAAAACAGGCGCTGTGGCAAATCTATCTGCCACCCCCAAAATATATCCCCCGACCTCATTGGACTGTTGATAAGCCTAATCAGATTCATCAAGCCGATCTATTGTTTCTACCACACGATAAAGTAGGAAGAAAAACCTATC
>JAOBYJ020063940.1:0-11036 GCA_025403565.2 Palythoa heliodiscus
ACTTGCAATTTAATCTTCATTGTAATGACAAGTCACAAGTCGCAATATGTATTAAAGGCACAAATCGTTTACATCCGTTGCTATCGAGCATTTACTGAAAAAGTTTTGAAGCACGCACTATTTTGCTACACATAAAAACTGTATACAAAAAACTGCTGTATGGCAACTCTATAAAAATCCTTACTGCTCGAATTTTGATTTTAGCCACTGAATAGAGAACTCGTTCGGCTTGTGAAACATTTCTAAAATGTCAGTATATAACAGGCCCCTCCATTTACACGGCTTGCCTCACGGCTTTATTTTATTCTATATCAAGAAACATGCCCTCTGTTTTAGAGCTTGAACTTCCCACGGCATGAAAATGCGCAAATACTGGGCACTTGATATATTATTACTATTATTTTTGCATTCATCTTTACATATCTACACTTTTCAATAAGCATTTTGCTATACAGACTCAATAAAATCATGTTGTATGCCATTTCTACCTAATTTATAATGTACCTCTATTAAGCGACCAACCTGTATTAAGCGACCAGCTTTCAAAGTCCCGAGGGTGGTCGCTTAATAGAGGTCCCACTGTATATGCAAAGTTATGAAGTTTACGTTCTGACACGTACTAAAATTTTACATACTTCGGTTCGTGCTATCTCCAATGAAAAAATCTTCGTCAATTTGATATGGATAGCTCAAGTGCCGATACAAAACTGTGAATATTTTTCCTAACGATCCGTTACTTGATCACATGCCTTGTAGGTTATTTGTATCGAGATCTGACGGAACTGTTTCATGACTTTCCGGTGCGAACGCACTTGTAATCTCTAATTACTTCTAGTATGAAATACAGTTTTATATAGTGCTCACACTAAACTCTTGAAACAAATACTAACTTCTAGCACTAAATAGTGATAATAAAACAATGAAAAACAAAGGTTTCTGTACTAATATAGTAGCGTTAATGTTCACTGATTTAGTGCGTGCATTCTACCAAGTGATAGCAAGATGAGAAAAATTAAATCCCCACTCTCCTTAGTTGTGATATCACTTTTATCAGCACGAGAGTAATGTTTTTTAAACCAATCAGCTTTCAGCATTTTCGAGCAATTTTCAATGGTCATTCCGGTGCCTCGAGGTTTGGTGTTTTTCACTCCAAGCTAAACTAAACTAAGTCAAAGCTAATTATTTTACGAGCCTAAGTGGCCCATTCGAGCCGGCGCCTATCTCCGGTTTCTTTAGTATTAAGCGCATGAGAGTCATCGACTTCCCCTGGGGCTGGACGGGACGTAAGGATGAAAAGCGGAGTCAACTTTGACGGAAAGAAGGTCACAGAAGCGGTAAAAACAAGCATTTTTGACAAGAGAGATGACCTCGATTTCAAGATAGTGAACTTCCCATACTTGGATAGTAACATCCCACAGAATCCAGCTAATGGCAAATACATATCTCAGCTGGTGATATATGCTAGAATTTATAATAAGAATGACTTTGTAGCAAGAGATAACTACAAGATTCATTCGCAAAATTCTACCGAAGCCACTTCGACGAAATACGGAAGTATGGAGCTACGATGAAGGAACTTAGAGAGCCTCAATCAAGTCAAGAATAATTGATATTTTGTATCCATTTTTATCTAAATATCAATTAGTGCTGTATTTTTATCAATTTGTGCGCGCATTTGTTGTTTATCAGTTTTTGTTTTCTGCACGAGCTGATTTTTTTTATGTGGCGTGTGCTGCGAAATATTTACATTTTAAGGTTTTATCAATTTATTTTCCTTATTTTACTAACGTTGTTCAGTTACTGTGTTTACTTAGTGAGTGGCTCCACCTAAATTGTTCTACAATTGGTACAGGAACAGTAACTTTGCTATTCATTTTCAGCGACATATATAGTTTATGTCTGTTCATATTTGAATACACATGCAAATGATCAACACTCGATCTGCAGGGTCGGAATTTAACTTTGGGCCCTTGCGGTTGGGAAACAGAGATCTTACCACGGCGATACCCGTACCCGTTAGTTTTCATAGGCTCGTTTCAGCATTTTCCGGTTTTCTCTAGGTTGCTTTGGGTCGCCCGGATAGCACTCAATTCTAGCGAGGTGAACCGGGTCGTTTGGATTGCTTCAGTCGTTTGCGGTCGTCTCGGGTATATTTCCAGTTAGTCGTCCCGGTCATCGAGGGTCGTCTAAGCCCATCTGAAACGACCCGTTACGATTATACAAAAAAACAGCATTTAACTCCAGATCTCAGTTAATTTGAACCTGAGCATGGTGTATGCTGCACCGAAGCGTATTAGCTTTTTTGCCGGCGTTAATTTTTTATTTCTGTGCAGCCAAATACCCACTTTCATTGTGTGGCTTTTGTTTCTTTACTATGGCGCTTTATGAGTTTTTGTTTGCGCCTGCATTTGTGATTCTTTCCAGCCTGATGAGGTCAGGCAATTTTATCAGATTTTATCTTTTTTGATCGTTATTCTCATTAAAAAAACATGCATGGGTCTTGCTCTGGTTAGGACTGTCAGGAACAGTCAGTCATGAGTTAGGTTGGTCTATTTATCATAATATTCGCGCCTCCGGTCCCATGTACCTCTAGCTAATTCCCGGGATCGAACTCTGAACTCCCTATCTGCATGGGCTGAGATTTGTCGATCTTAATCTGGCTCAGAGTGTTTTTTTCCGGGTACTCCGGTTTTTCACCCTCTTCAAAATCGACTTTCACGCCATGATCTGAGCCGTCAAGCGATTAAACATTAGCCTCTGACGAAGAGGAAAGGACAATCACTTCCTTATATGCTATTTATATTTTTGGTCAATAAAAGTTACACAAGTAAGAGACCTCAAAAATGAAAGTTATCGAACTTGAAAAAGTGTTTCTCGTTTTAAAAAATTACAGGATATGATGAAAATCACACATTATATTAGTAAAGGAAATTGTATGATTTATGGGCGCGAATACGAGTGATATTTATAGTTGAGAACTTACAAAACGTCACGAGCGACCATAGTTCATACCGTTCATACGATTTCTTGTTTATTATATTCTCAACAATGAAGATGTTTCAGTGATTATTGAACTGTTCGTGCTCGTATTCTTCGAGTTTCTCGCTGGTTTTTGTTTACTTTCAAAGTATTTTGATTTTTCGCATTTTCTTTTAGTTGTTCAGCTGTCGGCCATTTTGTTTTTGTTTTCAACTATGGCACTTGTGGGTGTCTCCTTTACACACTATAACCTAAAATGTACTCGATAACTATTTATGCGTTCGCAATTACCCAATTAGAAATGAGATATTTTGTGGTGAATATAATAAACTGAGTTATCATACTAAGATACATTCTTTCGGGGATTATATCTGTGGGCTCCACACATCCTTCTGCCCGGGAGAACTTTCTTTCCATTTTTTCATGTAAACAATTTGGCACCCCTACCATGAGCGTTGATTTCAGTGTCCATGAGGGTAACGTTTTGGATATATAAAGATCTATAAATTCTTGAACGAGAATGAAGACAGTTCTGCTACAACTCTGCGAACTATTACTCAAAGTACAACGATGCCGAACTAAATAAATACATGTTTTTTAATGAAGCATTGAACTTTGAAGCTCTTTGTTCTTAATTGTTTAATGACTTCGATTCTGTCTCAATTTTAACTTTTTAGTAGTTTAACTGTTGTTGTATTTAGTGGCACCTTCGTTCGTTGTTTGCTGAAACAGTCTTATATCATAAATTTTGTTTGCGTTTTATATTCTATTGTTCAGTTAACTTTCGAATTTAAGCCGATATTTTACATGGAAAAAAATTCATTGCTGTTGCGACACACTTTTGACTTGTTCTTAAATTGTTCTTACATTTTGGCGAATTTGAGCGTCGTTTTTCTTACAAAGTTGTTCTTATTGTTGAAAAGCTTGTCAGTTGTCAATACAGCATTGTCGAGCTTTAACTTTTTCAGACTCTCAATGAGCTCGGCACAAAAAGACCCAGATTTGCTGTACCACGAGAAACTAAAAGTTCTTTATAGAGATGGGCAATTAATTCAAGTTCTCCCACCAAAAGTCTCTGCATGTATATACGCATACATTGTAAAACGTTGTTTGTCATGACATTGGAATCAGGATATGATCATGACATGCGATTCAACACTGCAGGCACGCGGCCATGTTCATTATTCTTAGCTTTTAACAAGCTGAAAGAAAAACATTGTCAATAGCAAGATTAAGAGCTACTGCCGCGCGCCTATAGAATTCTAATATTTTCGATTCCCTGCAAAGCTGTAAGGTGTGATTTATGTCATAAATCATGGAAAAATTTTCACCGTGCGACAGCGCGCCGCTATTGGTCAGAATGGTACCTGTTCAAATATCAGCGCATTCAGTAACGTAAAATATCAGAGATATGGCGATCACTTTAGATTGTTTTTACTTTATACTGAACCTAAAATTTTTCGTTAGCATAACGTCCTTTGGTCTTGATCGGCTTCGTAGCTCAGTGACCTCTCTTGAACTATTTTTTTTTAAAAAAATTAACTTCAACGCATGCTCGTCATATTGTTTCATTTACGAAAATACCTTTTTGAATCAAAAAGACCCTCGCTTTAAAAGTCGTCTTAGAGTTTCAGATGTTTAGTTTTCAAATACTTAATCAACCTTGGACCCGAAAACATGAACAAAAAATGACGTAAATTAGATTTACTATATCTATATTTTAAGGTTAGAAACTGACCTGCCCCATTAGTTTTTTTAAACCTAGTTCTACTGTTTTCGCAGCTTTCTAGAATTCATCACAGTTCGCAACTAACGTTCCTTAATTCTTAACAATGAATTACGTTAGAAATAGTAATGGTATTAAAGCAAACCTGCTTTGAATTCACAGTGGCCTCTTGCTTGGAAACTGAATTTACCGATGGGCTAGATTATAGAATGCTGGCTCACAGCTCCGAATCCGTGAAGGAAATGACTACGATGCGCTGCGATCCGCAATTGACACAACGGTTGTTACTGTGACCGCTGTGCTTGTCCGCGGTCCATTGTGCATTTGAATTCAGTGAACGTGAATTGAATTGTTTGAAAAGATCTTCTGCCACCGTACTCAAGGGATTATTGCACTGCGGGACCGCAATGGCACACTGGTTAGAGTTTTTTAGTCTTTATTTTATTCGTTCTTTAGAAGATTATATCCTTTCCCAATGCACGAGACACCGGAAGTGCGGTGCTATAAAGTTATGATCTTAAGAAGAGCCTTGAACACTTTGGATTACAGGGCCGCATCAAGACATTCCAAAAACCAAAGCTTTTTAGTCTCACTATATTTCACGGAGACAATAGTCTTTTGGAAAGTTGCGGGGTATGTTGTACATATTTAAACCAGGTAAGGCGCGCCAATAAGGAAAAACTCGTTTTATACTCGCAAAATGAAACAAATCTTGACAATGACAGATCCTATTTCATCAATGAATGAGTTAACGATTATAGCGAATTTTAAAGCAACGGCGATACTTTATTTTTTTGCCTTAACTGAAACATACTTCGAGAGCTCGTGATATCTGTTCCACATTTAAAATTTGTCTTGCTGGCTGGCAGGTTAACATTTATATTATTTTTAATCTATCTGAGCTCCTGTTTCTGTTGGTTGTGTCCCATTTTTTCAGCTTACTAAAGAACTTCAACTAAAATTTCAATGAGGGAACTTTAATTTTCTGAACGTTTGCTGCATTAATTTCCCATGGGAAGGTGGATCAGATACAACTTTGCCAGAAAACGGAAAAAGATGAAAACTGATAAAAACTGATAAAAACAATTATGTGTTTAAGTTTTAAAAATATACTTTATATATTGTTCTGCCCTGCTACTTACTCGACCGTTTGTTAATTCTAACTGAGTATTTTTCCTGCTCTAAATTCAATACAAAGAACGAACAACAAAAAACTTTTTCTAAACCAGAAATATTACGGCTCGCTGTTTACCGCCTTCACAGCAATACATTGTCTCTCCACTGAATACCAACAGGCAACACTATATATATAGTTCAAACTTTAATTTTTAAAAATACTTTAAGTAAAAGTACAGCTAGCATTGAAGAATGATGATATAGAATTTTCTAACATGGGAGGTAATCAAGATTGAGAAACGTGCCAGCCACATCACATGATATACAAATGATATTTTAGCAAGACACAAGACAATTATGCCCGCATGTTTGAAAGCGGTAATTTTAAGGAGTGGTTTTATAGTGTTCGTTATTGAAAAAAAAACATTCTATGCTAACGGATCTCTTAAGTAGAAAACGAGAATTGTTAGTTCGGGAAACAAGTCAGACAGAGCCTGAGCTCAAACCAAAGCAATATAACAATCTTGCGAGACACACAATTTCAAACTTCAAATTCCATGCCGCAGTGAATCACCAATGAACACACAGGCAGCATTGATTGGCTTCTCGTTGATTGGCTCCAAGTGCGGCTTTGGCAATTAGATAATAAGTTTTTACAGTGAATAAAGGCAAAAATCAGGTCGTCCGTAAAGCTAAAAAATAACACCAGGAAACCTAAATCTTTGAAAAAACCCAGAAAATTTCAATGCGTTAAGTACGAATAAAAAATATTGACGCAGCGTGATTCCAGCCGAAACGACCCCACGCAATACTAATTAACTGAGTATGTTCTAACTATTCTTTTCAAACACGCAAAAATAATATATCATTTATCAGTATATGTGATAAAAAGTCGTTATTAAAAAGCAGCTTACTTGATTCCTGGAAAATAAACGAACTGAAGTTTTATTTTCGAGACGGAAATGTTAGTATTCCGAATACCAGGGAGCAGCAGAATTAATCTCAAAAAGTCTGGTATTCACGTGGCTTATCGTGAAAACGGCAAACCGAAACAGACAAAGTCGTAAACAAAGCGTCCAATTCTACTTTATTCTTCCAAATTCCCTAAAGAAATGTGCCGTCAGCTGCCATTGCACTGTTTCTGCTTTCTATGGCAATCTTAGCTGGTCTGTGCCGTTATCGTGATAAAACAATAAGAAACTCTAATAAACGTCCAACAAGCATCCTAATCTCGCCTTTGTGGTCTCCTATGTGATACAAGACTACTAGTAGCTCAGCCAATCAGATAGCAGCATTGATAATAGCCCAGTAGTTGCAATTGGATTTTACGGCTGTTATCGTATACATGAAATGGTGACCTGTAATAACGGAAAAACGTCTTCTGAAAAAAAAACTGATGTTATGCCTCTAGCGGGAATCAAGCCCAAGTCCCTCGGTTTCTTGTCCGAATGTGGTACCACTACACTATCGAGAAAACCCAGAATGTACTCACGTGGGTGACCCAATTCAATTTAAGCTCAAGGCTTAACAACTTGCAAGGCAAATTACGCAGATCCGAAACGGGTGCAATGATTAAAGACAAATATAACATATTAAACGGTGTTCTTTAAACGAAACGCGATATAGCCAAATGCAAGTCTACTCAGAGAAGTTAGCCGGATCCAATGAAAGATGCATATTACAAGTGAAGAAATAAATGCATGAAATGGTGACATGTAATAACGGAAAAACTTCTTCTGAAAAAAACTGATGTTATGCTTCGAGCGGGAAGCGAACCCACGCCCCTCGGTTTCATGTTCGAATGTGATACCACTACACTATCGAGACAACCCTTCTGGCTGAAAAACCATCTTAATAATATGTATAGGCTATCCTCTCGTACCGGGTGACCCAATTCAATTTTAGCTCAAGGCTTAACAACTTGCAAGGCAAATTACGCGGATCCGAAACGGATGCAATGTTTAAAGACAAATATAATTGCTCAATGAAACGGTTAACTTCTCTTCCTAATAAAGTTTCTTTGGCCACGGAGATTTAACGAACTAACCAGTACGAGATGCATGACAGTTAGGCACAAACAAGCTCCTATTGTGGTGACAAATTTTGATCCAAACACCATTCAAAAATAAATACTATTATTGCCTTTTCTTTAAAGCTTCAAAGTTCTCGAAACGTCGTGTACTGTTCGCAGCACCTGCTCTCCTTTTGATAAAAACTATCTCATTTTACCTCCAGTGCCTCACAAGGCGCTACACACCTGCCCGCAACCTCCAATCCAATTAAGCTCCCGGCATGTTCCTTATTTTTCCTCAGCTGACTTTTTACACCCGCTACTAGACTCTGGAACAAGCTACCACAGTTCATCAAAACGTCTCTATCTGTCAAACAATTTAAATCTTGTTTGAAAACTTATCTTTTTGAAAACCGACAATATGTCCATAATTTTGTCTTTTATCTTTTATTATTATTATTATTATTATTATCATTATTATAATTATAATTATTATTATTATTATTATTATTATTATTATTGAAACAAGAAATATAAGTGATAGAGACCGACGTTCGGTGCATCTAGTGCCATTATCAAGGTTACATAGTTAATGATAAAAAGCAGTTTGTGAAAGGGCTAAGTCGAAACGATTTGCATAACAAGAATACCAAGCTAATTACTTAAACACCTTAGTACGAAGAGAATCAGACTGTACATTCAGTGCTGGTTTAAGATCTCGAATACAATTATACCTTAATTATTAACCTAGTTATAATTATAACTTACACCTACCTCCACGATTGTTCCCTTAGTGATGGAGATTAAGTCCGTGTGAGGATCTTAAAAACTTCGAGGGACCATAAACAATGGTAAAATCTCAACAGAATACCTTGAAGTCATGTGAGCCCGAGCTCTAATGAGTCAGCAATATAAAAAAATACAGGTAAACAGTTCATGCATGCTTCCTGTTACATGGTGTACTCAAAAATCTCAAGCAAATAAAAATGCATGCATGCAGTAAGTTATGTCAGTTCCTGACCCCTTACTTTTTATTATACTCATTATTTTTAGCCTTAGTTTTTTTATTTTTTAATGAATTTTCCCTTTATTTGTTTTTTTTTACCCCTTGAATTTTTTTGCCGTTACTTGTTTTTGTTTACTGGGTTACTCGTTTTAGTAAGACCCGTACATTCTTGGCTAGAAGGAGGACCCATTAAAATGCATAGTCGGGTCACCTCGCTTGCACTTTCTGAAGGCTCTTCTAAAGATAATTGCCATTTTATGCTGCAAGGTAAATCCCATGGTTTGAAAGCAGGCAACCCAGTGAAAACTATTTTGAAGACTCTTGTTCAATTATTTCAAACTCTTTAATTTTTTGCCAACCGAAATTAGAACGCGTGGGCATGCATGTTCATACAACTAGAAGACTGGGACCCAGTAACCTCGAGCAGCCTGGGACTGAGAAGTTGTATTTTGGGCGCCATCTTGAATGTTAGTCAGTGTAGTGACATAGAGTTAAACTCTTGTTGTTTATTATTGAAGTAGATAAACATACATCATAGCGAATTGTGGAACATGTTACAAATTGGTGTAAGAAGTGACATAAAACAATCGAAAATGGAAAATACGAGTTGGATCGACAAATGAAACAGAAAGTTCGTTTGTTTACATGGCAGCATCTTGTGGCGGCGATGGTCGAAATTTTCAAACATGAATGACTGGACAGTCAAAATAACACCATGTCCTAAACGTAAGTATGGATGCTGTCAGTCATCCAGTTAAACAACACAAGAAACCCAACATCATCCAAGCTCGGAATTCAGCAGTTTTTAGCCACATAATAGATACGGGTCATCCCATCGGAATGGAAAATGCCATCATTCTAGACAGCGAGGAACAGTGGCACAGGAGGGGAATAAAAGAAGCCATCTAGGAACGTGTTGAGACGCCCTACCAAAACAGAAACGGCGGACTCCGCTTCCAACTGTGCCACATATGGAACCGATTTCTGCAAGGCGTTCCTCGTCAGTTGATATATATACAGACGTCGCACAGAACTCCAATTGCCTGAAAAAGACCGAAGGTTTCGGTCGCAAAGTCGTGTTTTTACCAAACTTTAACTGCCAGTAACTGATTTTTTAACAATTTTGTTGACTCTGAGAGGAAATCTTTCCTCTTTTTTCTAGACCAAGGGGTTCAGTAGAACTGCTGCACATCTATCCCGAGTGAATTAAGTTTTCAGGAATTTCCAGAAAAAATAGAAGAAAGATTTCAAGTAACAAAACTAAAGGAAGTAACAAACTGTCCCGAGTGGAAGCGGGGGATCATGAGTGAGGGCCATATACGTGAAGCATTCATCTTCAATAGAAAGTGTAAAAGGGAAACTTGAACGAAACAATCAAACGCGGAAAGATTGTTTTGGTCGTGGGGTCAACGACTCGGACTGTTCATTTCAGTCCGGGGATCACGTCTTGCACTGAAACCAAGAGGAGCAGCCAAAAGATACATCGTGGTTGGAAGGAGCCTTGCATAATGCCTACCGGAACAGGTAACAAACGTAACTTAACGATAATGTTACAAGAGCCGCAATTTTTTCGTACAACAAGTTGCACGAGCCATTGCAGTGTGTAAAACCCGATGCAATGGCTAAAATCGGGGGGGGGGAGGCTGCACCAATCGAAAATGGACATTAATGCTCGTTGGGAAATTATGAAATAACCCTACCATTCGCAACACGTAATTTCTGCCCCTAAAGTGCAACAACTTAAAAATGTTACTGCTGATTCAGGGTCAGCAAGGGTTTTGGGCTATGCGGTATACAAGGGCTTTTTTTAAATCAAGGGTATATTTCAGCTTAAATAGGGATATTTGGTTTATCACTTTTTTAAATCTCAGGTAATTTCGGGTATACAGTATACAACGCTTCGATTAATTTTGGGTATGTTGGAAGGAATTGGGGGTATTTTGGCGAATTTTGCTCGGGTATACTGGTATACCGTTAGCCCTCCAGGCCGACACTTACTGTCTTTGACTTTTAATAGTAATAAAGCCAGTATTTTCGAATGTCTTCCACTGAAAACTATCAGTTTTAAATTTTGCTATCGGAAAAATCACCCAAATTGGTATCAGTTAGTCTTCCGTTGTTCAGCCCATTACCCTATTGTATTTTTACCTTTGTTCTTTCATCACTTCACAGCTTGCTTGCTCCATACCCTCGTATTT
>JAOBYJ020064046.1:0-11035 GCA_025403565.2 Palythoa heliodiscus
AAAATTCGTGCAAAGAAGAAGTTAAAGAGGTGCAGAGGGTTTCACCCGCAAAAAAAATTCCTGCCCAAGCAAAGAGCAAAAAAAATAATTCGTGCAAGCTGAAATTTCCCCCCCCCCATCACTTTTCTAATGGTCTGTCCCTTAGCCTGTCAACCTCGGGCTATTTCTTTCTTCCAGGAGGGGGTATTTCAGGGTGAAATGCCTAGGGGTAATCGTCGGGTAAATGTTTAAAAATACCCTAAAACTAGAAGAGTAATCATAAAGTTAGTAAAATGCGTTCGACGTGTATCAGAGCTCTACTCGCCGCGATTTAGACCAAAATCGAACGGTGCATGTAAATGTACTGATTATCAAATACCGAATAATTCTTTATAATCTTTTGTCTGTGTTATCCTTGCAGTTAAAGAGTTAAATTATATCAAAACATACAATAATTAAATAATTAGTAAGACAGTAATAATGTTCAGTTTACTTAACAATTCGTCATAAAAAGTTGACAAGAAAGTGCTGCAAGAAAGCGGCGCTTATTTACTATGTGAGACTACGCTTGACTGTACACGCCCGGAGAGCGATCCTTGCCGGGGTAAAAAGATCTTTTCCGAGAAAACAAAAACATCATCCTTATCTTCTTCACCATTAGTTCTTACTTCTTCAATTTTTAAAAGATCGATAAAAGCATTGAGACAAAAAAAATAATATCTTTATAATTAGGCCGATGAATAGACCTCCTCGAGCTGACTCAATGTTTTCCCAATAGACCATTTTTGAATTCTTCGTTTCCGCTGATTTAAATGACTGCAGATTCATTTTAGCTGGGTTAGCCTCGTTTTTGTGTTCAATATTCAAAAAAAGCGAGAAGTCACACCTCTAACAATACACACAGTTGTAGGTAGTGTAAAACTACATTGGTATTTAGGAATCTTTATAACGCTTTGTAAAAGCTGAACATTCTTTCGTATCTTTTTCATTACGGCATCTGAAACAAAGAACTTTATTTCCCAAGAGTAATGTACTGTATCGGGAAACATTAAGGCAGTCCGAGGAGGTCTTATGACTATTTAATGTTTTGTAGTTATTGCCACCGGAGTTGATTCCAGCTACCCCACTTGGAAACTTTCTTCGTTAATGTTATTTTTCTTGTGGAAACCAAGGGCAAGTATATATTTCCTTATTTTTGATTATTCATTTAACTTATTTGGTCTTGAATTTCAAAAGAAAGGACTTTTAAAAAATGGAAGAAACTTCGTATGTTTTGCACTTCGCGAAAAAGGAACAGAACACCGAAGTCCATATTAGTCACCAAGTCGCCACGGTCGCATGAACTGGTTAAGGGGTATTAGGAGAGCCACGCCGTATCAAGCCTAAGCCCGCGAGCAACGACATGATTAGTCTGCCTGCGTTCTCCTTTGTCGAACGCAAATACAATTTTCGACCCTAAAAGTATCTCATGCTATAAAAAGTTTATTCTTGGATTATTTTAATGAAGGCAGGAAAAACCGAGAATTCGCTCGTTTTGGTATCGCATCGCTAAAAACGGTATCACTTTTCTATAGTTATCTCGATCTTTCTCTAAAAACCCATAAAACGGGCTTTCGTTACAAAATGTTGGGTGAAAACTCACATCTCAGAAGAACAACTTAACAAATGCCCGCAAAACACAAAGGAAGCAGCACGATACAAAATGCTGTGAATTGAAAGTGAGCTTTTGCATCCAGGACGTCACTGGACCACTGAAAACGTTATGTCATTTAAGATAATGACCTCGGAGCCTTGTTCTTTTATGTTTTTTGCAATACTTCGACGGAAAGATGTCAGCGTATCCGTTTCGTACTCGGCGCTATCTAGGCCAAGTTACAGCTTGAATTTCGCACAATTTTTGGACCTCTCAACACTTGGGCAAAGCTCTTCCCAGGTATTTATATGTCTTTCCTTTTTTTTGTTTACCGTGCATGTGTTTGGCAATCCACATGCAAATTTGTTGAATTCTACAGTTTTCTGTTTGCCGCGAACGAATTGGTTACTTCCACGTAGGCTTTAACAGACTGTGCTCGCAAAACTATCATATTATGCTCACTGACACTTCCACGTAGGCTTTGACAGATTGTACTCGCAAAACTAGCATATTATGCTCATCAGCAGTGCAGTGCTCGTTTTTTCCCCAAATTATGCCAAAAAATATGCTAGTTTTTATAAATTATGCTTATTTTAACAAAAAATGCAGACATTATGCTTCTAGATTTTACTTTTTATTCGGTGAAAATCCCTCAAACAAACATGCAAATTGAAAATACAATGAATCTTCTCAGGGCTAGAATCTTTACTAGTGCAAATTTTAAATTTATTTATCAACTCTCGTTATTCGCACTTATTCCTGCCTTTCAAAATAATCGCAGAACAATATGAAAATAACTGAGGTGTCGACGATATAAAAAGGAAAAATACAACAGCTACAAGAATAAAACGCTCAAACTTAATTGCCAACAAAATGCGAAACACAGTTTTGTTTCAGACTCTGCTTCGGCTCTGCAAGACAGTTCACCAAAGCAAGTCAATTCTTGTAGCTATAGCACTAATAGCATAATATCTGCATTTTTTGTTAACTGGAATAAGCATAATTTACAACTAGCATAATTTGTGGCATAACTTTGGAGAAACCGAGCACTGCTAGTGAGCACAATATGTTAGTTTTGCGAACACAATCTGTAAAAAAAACTAGGGCGAGTCATAGCCGTGGTACGGAACTGTAAAAAGAATGCGAATAAAATATTGTATTGTATTGTATTGTATCGTATTGTATCGTATTGTATCGTATTGTATCGTATTGTATCGTATTGTATCGTATTGTATCGTATTGTATCTATCGTATCGTATCGTATCGTATCGTATTGTATTGTATTGTATAGAGTAAACGAAATTTTAAAAAATCAGAGTCTAACATATCCCAATGTAATGTGTTTATTACACAATCTAGCACAGACAACAACGGACATCTTCCGAAAAATGATTTAAAAACTATAGGTTTGAAGCCAGCGCCTCTCTAAGCTAGTAATGAATGTACAAAATATGTGCCTTCACAACTGTGTAGACGATGTAAATGGTTAAAAGCTGATCTATATAGGAGTTTTCATTGGCGTTTTGGCTTTCTTGCACGGATATATGATCCTAAATGTGTGATTAAGTTGTTTACATCGTGGGTTTAGTTATGTAGTTAATTTTTATCTTCAAAAATCATTATTTTAATTAATTAGCTAATTAAACTAATAATTTACTTATAGCTTTTGTAATCATTCGAAATCTAAATACGTACAACGCATTTACAGAATATTTCTGATGACTCAAACAAAACGATACGCCATTTACAGTATACTGATAAAATTCTGATTGGCTGCCTTAACACGGGCCTAATGACGTACGATGGCCTCGTTATCAGAAGCCTGAAACAATCTGGTGCGTCAAAACACTGAACTTAGTTTTACGGTGATTTCCCACAGATTTTTTGAGCATCAATAGTCCGCTTTATACCTCATCGGCTATTCACTTGTAGTCTAGTTGTTCACGAGATCTGGCGCTTTAAAATTATCTTTGTTGGGTTGACAGGCATTATGGTAAATATACGGCCGCCATCTTTCTCTGTGTGGTGGGTAAGAGCGAGTGGATTTTTGTCACTTCCACAAAGTTTAATAATTGCATTGCTCTTTAAATGTTCCCGGTTTGATGTGGTGACTAGGATTGGTCAGTTTTTAGCATTGTAGAATTGGCAAAATACTTCTTGAGACCTTTGGTTGTTTCTGAATGTGATGCTGGGTTGTTTTTGTCTGGTACTTGCGTTGTCTCGAGCCTCGGAAAACAGTTGCGTTCTGACAGGCCATTTCTGAAATAAGAAAATTGATATATCATGCCTATAAACAGTGAAAGAGCAGTTAATTATTAGAGAACTTTTAATTCATGTAGTGCTTTTGTCAAATAAGCTTTTTATCTGTGGACAATTGTTTAATAGCCAACATTCAAGAGTGCACAACACGATTTTCCGTACAGGTCGGTATACCTATTCCGTAGAAAAGTTTTCGAATTTTTGTCATACTATAAATTGCCCAAGTAAACTGCACCGAGTGTACAATTTTTCGATTTATTTATAAAACGCTGACCACCTAAAACATTTGGATAAGTAATTACTAGTGTGTGTTATAAAACTGTCTAGCCTCAGCTTATTCCTTTTCGTACGGCTGCAAACCACAATCTACACCCTTCTGGCTTCAATCTATTTCTTTCGACTACATAAACAACTCCCAGTAGTAAAATGATATGGCAATTGTATGCACTGAGTTCACGGCGTAGAGAGCACCCCTGTCAGTCTTACGCTCTCAGTGTAAAAAGTGGAAATAACAGTTATTCGGTTGTATTCTAAATAAAGAGAAAGTCTGTTGCCTTGGCTGCACTTAATGAGAAGTATAAACATAGCGCTTGTTAGTGGCTGAGAAAGATGTGTGTTATCATACACCCTTTGTCTTTGAATGCGAAGTTGGCCAAACGCGTAACTAATCGCGGTTCGGCCGATCAGTATCGATAAATATTTATTTCCCGTTTAACTTATCACTGAAAACCCTTTCCCCCCTCTAGATTTTGTTTGCCAAAGGGGGTTTGAGCTTATCTGCACTGTACAAACTCATCGAAATGAGTGGCAAAAGTTTGCACGAGTTTCCGGAACATGCTGAAATAAAAATTTCAAAATTTAGGGGTCGCAAAATATTCACGAACCAAAGTAGCTCTCGTTACCGCGGTAGCGGCAAACAGACAAGAAATCTTGCTGATTTGTTATTTTTTAAGTCGACTAAACAAACTCCCCAAAGTATTGTAAATTGTTGGAGCACAACAAACGTAAAGTAAGTACATCTGTATAAACAAACAGTAGACGGACTGTTTAGTACTAAAACATTAACACAGATAATCGACTGCATTGAATAAATCTTAGAACTGTTTTACCAAACGCATCGTTTTAAGGGTACTAAGTATTATCAAATCGAACATTTTTTGGCAGTTTGCGCTTATTTTTCACGGAATATTGCTGAAAACAGAGTTTATCATTTCAGACGCTCGCTCGTTTCCGAGGTTAAATCTGATGGACAATCAATCTTCCGCTATCCAAACGAGCTTCTTCAGAGATATCTTACAGACCGGCCAGATAAGGTATCTTTGGCGGCAAAAACTGTCTTATCCGTGAGATCTAGGTCTTGCATTAGTTTTGAAGGCGACTCGGATTCATTTCAATCGTGCAATTCTTCAAATATTCCGTGTGGCAGGAGAACGAAAGACGAGAAGTTTTGAAGGGAAAGAGTCCCACTTGACTTGAGAGTTGCACAGCTCTTAAGTGGAAACGGCTGAGAAAGCTAGCAACAGTAATTGAACACTTTACATGCTTTCAACAAATTAAATGATTATTTGTTCAATTAGGAGTTAATGGTTGTTTAGCGTGCGACACTTTTTTAACTTGATCTGTTCAGAAAACGATTAGTTGAACAATTCGAGGGCTACTCTTAAACGCTATCTTTAAAATACGAATGGCTGAAATACTTTCGCGGTCGGTCTTACTTCGCGAACTGCCCTGATTTTGTGAGAAAAAGATCGGAAAAAATAATACTTGCAATAATTTTTTGTTCATTATGCTGTCATTTGAGTGTGATTTTGCCCAATGGTAACAGATCGTTTTATCCCGCTCCAAATTGAAATAGTTGTGCGCGAATGAATCAACTAATGTCCATGAAGATTGTCGCGTCGATTTTTGTTATCCGGATGTTTGTGTTTGTGATAAAGGTTTGATTTTATCTTCTCATACAATTCATCTTGGAAAATGAATTTTCATTTACCTTTTTACGGCACGATGCTATGTAAAATAGAGATACTAAATGAAAAAATATATGTCAAGGTTAAGGCGTGGAAATAAATACACTAAACAGCTTAATAAATTTATAGATTGTTTTGTGACCGACTTGTTTCCTCCAGAACTCTACGATTTCCACAGTGGTCATTTTTAATCTCTGTCACTAACAATTGGAAGTGTAAAATGTTAATTACTCATAGAATGTAACTGTTGCATATTCAGTTAGATATTTCTTGATGAGATACTATTACTAAAGTGTTTACATAACTTCTGTTTACTATAACTCTTGTGATAGTCTTCAAAATAGAGTTTATTCATGTCATTCAAAGATACCGACTTGTTCTTTGAGGTGCTTCGCCACTGAAAACGTTTAGAGGGGCTATAAACAATAACAGGGGCAGAACGTTTAAAATGCTTCTCTACAAACACTGATTTTGAAAACTGTAACATATTTTAAAACAATCTAATGTTTAATACGGATTAGAGACTAGTGAAAGAAATGAAAAAGAATCTATTAAAATCAAATCTACTTTAGTATCCTTTAAAATTGAGACAATATACAGATATTCAGTCAATTCGCGCCATTCCAACTTACTTTTATGAAGGAGTGGAGAATTGTTGCCTTGTTTAAGCCGTCGGAGTTTTGCTCAGGATTTTCTTCAGACAAAACTCCTGTAAGGTAAGAAATGTAATCAATTGCAAGGAGAAGAATGTTTAGTCTTGGAAGTTTTGTGTCCGGAGGAACATTGGGAAGAGTTCTTTGGAGTTCAAGGTAGCCTTCCTTCATGTGCTGGGCCCGAATGCGTTCTCTCAACGCGTTTGGCGAAGGGTTTGATTTCCTTTTACGTTTAGAGTCATCCTGTAAAACGAAGCACTTTGTCTTGCAATCGGAATTTTCAACGGTTCTGTAACGACCCATTTTGTGATTCAACCTGAAAAACGGTTTAAGGATCTTCAGACTGGACTATGCTTGTTGGTGTAATCTAGTACTTGAGTTAGATTTTGACTGATAACGGCTCACGTCAAACGACCTAACTAAGGTGTGTGGGACTTGATGATAACAGATAGAGTATTAAATGGTTGTTGCCAATGTAAAGCTGTTTAGAGATCTTATCCGATGAAATACCTAGGTGGAGACAGATACTGAACTTTGATGACTGTTTCATTACTTCACCACTAAAACCGACCAAGGCGATAATTCGTTGACACTGAACATAAAGCGCTTTAATATTTTCTTGCACAAACATTCCTCACTACTACTCGCTTTTTCAATGGCGTCTTTTAATTACCTTTTTTATGTATGTATGAATTAGCCGGAAAAGCTAATTGTTCAAGTAAAACCTAAAGCTTTAAAAATACGTCTAAGTTTAAATTAAAATGAGCACTGACGCTGAGTTACAGTTACTAAAACCAATCTATTGTTTCAGAAGTTTTTCGAATAATGATAATCATTTAATGTACGAACATCTGAGTCAGGAGTGGTGGACTGCTGAGGTTTGTTACTAAGACATTAAACTGTGGCTGATCTGGAGTTAGTCGACATGTTGAAGTCCATCACTCTTGCCAATAAATAACTTGATGAAACCTATGATGTACTCGTGACTGGAAAGTAGAACGTGAAAGTTCAGTTTGAAAATGTTATCAATAACGGAATAACGGAATAATGAATATATTAATAATCTGTTAATATGAAAAAAAATTGACAAAATTATAGTTTTTTATACCGTTTTGGAGGTGCTGGCGTTTTGAGCGTTAACAATGAATTTTTAAGCATGTTCTGATGATGGGCCATAACGCACTAAATTTCATCTGCTGACCCTACCCCACAGCGAAGCAAATTAGTTTTGTCGACCTTGAGTTGATAAAGCAGTTCAGTACCGAGTGATGAGTTAGGTATATTTTTAATAAAATTTTAACAACTCGAAGAGGCATTTCATCTATTAAACTACAAAACCTTATTCTATCATTTTTAGTTACACACGGTTTAGGTTTTTAATATTTAGAGTTTAGTGTTTAGTGTTTAGCGTTTAGTGTTTAGTGTTTGCCGTTAGAAAAACGAGATTGGTGTTTGTCGTCAACTTTTTCTCCTTTCAATCTCCCAATGTTTCTACTATCAACTAAAGGCTTGTGGCGTACCGGAATTAAAGGAGAGAGAAAACTTCGCTTTAAGAAGTTATGTAACAAAATTTAGCTATAGTATCAAAAAATTCCAGCTCGGCCGAGAACAATTTGATTTGTTTAGAAGCAGTGGATTAGTCAACTCAGAAATACAGTGGATATTGCCACTGCAAAATTAACATATATGATAGGTCGTTCTGGGGCCGTTTTTAGTCGGCATATCAAGGCACATGTTCTATTTAACAAATAGATTCCATGTTGCCGTGCGGCTGTTCAGTAATAGATCACAGATGACGTCAAACGGTGGTAAGAACAAGAAAGTGGCGCACGAGGCGATAGCCGTCTACAATCGCAACTGATTCGAACCCTAGGTTTCATTTATTGCTCCCGTCGTGAAACTCCCATCGCTACAATCGCCGAGATAGAACTTGAACGGTTGCAATCGTTACTATCGCTCCCGTCGCTACTGTCGCGAACGCCACGGTTTCCATTAAATCACTCCAATCGCAGAATAGTTTTGTGCGCGACTGTAGCAACAGGGGGCGGGACGGGGGCGGTTTTATGGCAACCGGCCGGGTTTCATTAAATTCCGACTTTCTTTTCCAAAACATATTTTCTGAGAAGAAACGAGATTCGAAAACGGTAAATCATGATACCATGAAATGAAGCAGAAAAGCCGAGAAGCGTGGTACCCCATTCATTGCTATTGTGTTGGAATATTATGACCTATATTTAGACTTCTTTGATCTATTTAAGAAATGATTGCTCTATCATTGGTTTGAAAACTATCATCCAAATATTTTGAACATAATAAAACTCTTCTTATCGGCAACATTTTCTCCTGATATGGTATGTTTGTGGCATTTGAAGATAAGAAACAGGCAGATGATACTGTATTATCTCAGTTCTTAGAGTTTTCTAGGAACACCAAGGGCTTTAATTCGTAGTTATAGAGAGAGGACACAAAACTTCTTCCCAAGCAATAGAAAAAGTCAATAAATTTAAGGGAATGACATTTGGCTTAAATTGGAGCGTGACAATTTGCTGTATATGTTCAACGCGCCAGTTATATCAACGCTAATGGGTTCTCTATCAGATTTTCTATCTGATTATTATTTTCGGCTGACCCAACAGAAGATCCCTCGTCGTTGTTAATTAACACATGTTATTGACTACTAATTTATCAGTAAACTTACCATAATTAATATCTTGTTATCAAAATAATCGGAGCGAGATAAAACATTCTTTTGTTACTTTATTTTGCCCTAGGATATGCCTTAAGAATAGTTAAGACAACATTTTGACCTTTGTTGATTCAATAGTTGTGAGGGTATTTGGCAAAGGATTAGCACGAATTAATAAAAGTGTCTACAGGTCAATTACTTCTGATTTGTTCAAATCTTTAAATAGTGCAGTTGATCAGCAGTCCCTCGAACATCTGTTACCAGTAAAGTTAGTGGATTTGCCATCTGCTTCACGCACAGTCAGTATCGAGTATTTTGGTTGACAAATGTGCTTTTTTACAAAGCCGAAATTTTTACGCTGTCACACTTATTTTTCATTTAATCAATTGCACACCGATCTAGCAGACTTTATCCTGGGGCTTTGCCAGTATGAAAAGAATTTAATTTCAAAAAGAACTGATTAGCAAATGAACGTGACATGATTTCGTATGCAGAGAAAAAACTAACAAGTTGTTTCAAATACGTAGAAATAAGCAAACCATATCTGGCTATTAATAATATTATGCGTGCCGCAACCTACAACCACGAGTAGACGAACACAGAATTCGTTAATTGCATGCATTTGCAAACATCTCAGTGGATTAATAATAATTATAATATCCATGACGGTAATGCCCCGAAAGAGGTTTTGCATTGCTAGAATGGCTTTAGTTTTTTCTTGCGACCAAGAATGTACTTTATTGCTACTTCAAGTACAGCCAGGCAGCGCAGCGTCAGTAAAGGCGCCTTAGCCAGTTCCGCCATGTGGTCCTTGTATGACCTGATGTAGTTAATTCATGTTAAGGCCATCCCCACTTATTTTAAGTTTACACTCGTTCTCGCTTTCGGTCGGTCGGGTAAAAAAAGTAAAAAATATTGGCTTTTTAGTCTTTTGCGTGCCAATATTTACGATATGTCGCGTTATTTTAACGTATAGTGTTGCTTTTGTATCGTAAATTTATTGCTTTGTAGGGTAAATGCTGAGTTGAAATATACATGTTTTAGTTTCGCATGCATCAGTGTCCGGACCGCATGGCTTCCGTAGCGAATGCGCGATGGTATTGATGTATTCTGTTGGGCATGTTGGTACAAAAATCATGATTTACTTGGGGTATAAAACATAGTCAATTAATATCAGCATGTTATTTACCTACATTAACAACTGTTTTTACTTTATTTTGTTTTTGGCAAATTTCAAAAATTTTGGGTCGGTCGGACGACTGTAAACATAAAAATGAGTGGGGATAGCCTGACTTTGCAATGGATTGAAAACAGCAGAAAAAACTCCGGAGTCAGACAACCTCGTTCCCAGGGCTTTCCCCCAGAGTTGAGGGTGGGGCGGGAAAAGGCCTGGGAACGAGGTTGGGATTTGACGAATTTCATCCCACTGGCATTGCAAAGTGCAGGATTGGATCCCGGGTCGTAGTGGTTGGCCCGCACGCTACATGGGTAGCAGCTCTTTACCCTCAACATCTACTCTTAAAGTGAGTCTGAGTGTTAGCAGCCGTGGACAGCTGTTTCGGCCTTATTGGTTCTCGTCAGTGTGGCACAGCTAAGCACTGCGCTTTGAAATTATGTTACCTTTCTGGAAAGTCGCGATGTCAGTCAATTAAAGTCAGTGCCTTCTCCGCTGCTTTCACTTCAGTAAAAGTAAAAAGTAAAGTGATACATTTATACAGCGCCTTTTCCATATAAATATGCTCAAAGGCGCTTTACAATGATCAATTACCCCCAGCGGACCAGAAGCATATATAGGCGCAATAGGCAGCCGCTTCTAAGCGGTCCATGTATGCTGGTACTCATTTCACCGACCCCTGAA
>JAOBYJ020064154.1:0-11035 GCA_025403565.2 Palythoa heliodiscus
AAAATTGGCACGTAACATTGCCAAAGTGTTCCACCGTTAGGTGAAACTGTTCTCGACGTGAATTTAACTTAACTTGGGGCCCTAGCGCAAAACTATCTACCACCGAGTATTTTTCCTTCCAAGACAATTTTCCTCAGGACTAAAAAAGCACGAATATGAAGGCAGATGGTCAGAAAAACACATTAAAAACCCTGAGGCTGCCTTGAAAACGTTTGATAAAAATGCCGTGCGGTTTGCAAAATTATCGGCGTTCTGCTGCAATCTTTCAATAATTATTCACTACAGCTAAGAAATAAATAAGAGGAAAACAGTGGACACGAGCTGGAATGATAGGAAAACAATGCATCTATTGGTACAATAAATTTTTAACTAATTCTTAGAGTTTTTGTGCCGCTTTTTACCAAATCTAAGAAGTCATTTAGATTTTTACCGAATAAACTTTATACGCACAAACGTTTAGCAACGTCTAGGTTGCGAACAGAAACAACAAAAGCTAAAAAAATAATAAATAATTTTTTTAAAAATCTTTAAATTATTCATAAAATCTTAAATAAAGGTATTCCTAAACCTAACTAGCAATATTCGAGTTCTATTCTCCTCCTCTGCTTGCCCAAGAAAAAGATAGAAAATGTAGGAGTTTTCTGCAGGAAGAAAAGACACTTAAGAAATATCAAATATAAACTGCTAAACATATCATTTGATAAAAAATTAAAATTAATTAGCTCCCGCTATGAGCTTTCAAAGTTCATTCAATTTATGATCGTAACAATTTGGGAATGTTCATCATTGCTATTAATCAAACTCCTAAAATTGTCATATTTGGGCAATAGGTTTTTCCTTCTCGAATTATTCTAAAGGCAAATTATCTGAATCTGCAATACATTCCGTACACCAGCGGTATTGCAAACAGTCATTCATTGTGTAGTCCTTGAACAGTTCGTACAGAATCTTTCACCCAAACTAATTGGCTTTCCGCAATCCCTACAGTTCATAGGTATGTTGACATGGTTACCGTGCATGACGTTGGAAACGTGATTAACCACGTGACTAGGCACGTGATCTGATTTGTCATCAACTTCAGTGCGATCAGAATCCATGTTCTCTTTGGGTTTCCCCTCTGTTTCTTTGTTATTACTGTCCTCCTCAACTGTCCGAAACCCATTTCCTTGCATTTGATTGACAGCTGCCATTTGAAATGGCATTGGATATCCCCAGCTGTTTGCGGAGCCTGGCACCATAAACGGAAACATAGGTGGCATCAATCTGTATTGTCCATTGAGAATGTTATACCTTAGCATAGGACTGGAGTATGGCAGTGAACCGGGTTGGGAACTTGATGGGATCTGGGGACTAGTCTCTGGAAACTGTTGCGCTGTCATATTTGGATGGGTAAGCGGCGAGACGGAGGGAGTTGGTGGCGTGACAGAGCATTGCGTGACGACTTCGATGGCGTGTACAACGTTACCATTACAACCTTTCAGTACTAATTCAAGTACAACTGGAGAGTGACGAGGAAAGGCGCGTGCAAGGATATCTAGTGACGCAGGTACACTGGTAACGGAGCTGTCGCGCAAGGACAGCGGTGAGTTCATCTGTAAGTGTTTGTCGTCATTTCCGTGGCTGCTGTCTCCTTCACTTCCGTCTGATGATACATCGGATGTGGCAGGATATTTCCTCTTACCATACCCTATGAACAATCAATTAATTTGAAACATGATAAATTATTAGTACACATTTAAACCAAGATAGACAGAAGGACACACATGCATACAGACGAACAGCCCGACATTTAGACAAACATATAGATGCTTATGATACTAAGTTAAGGTTACTGTTCAGCTTGAAACCGAAGGATATGACCAAAATGAGAATATTAGCCATATGGATGGATCAGAGGTAAAGCTTTAAAATAGCAAAAAAAACAATCTGATATCTCATTACTGAACGAGATTTTGAAATAGAAAAATTTGACTTGATGTAAAACTTGGGGGGACGCCAAAACTTTTAAAAGCTTTTCTCTCGAAACTAATTTTATGTCAAAACTATGAGAAACTCTAGGTTACAACTGTTCCAACTCTCGCAATTTTTCGTCCGCTTTGAAATTTGGCAATTTTACAGCTAAATAACTGAAGTTCAAAACCGTGCCAACCTTTTTTGAAATTTTAAAAACGTTTCGTGTTATCACGATAAAACGCCGCCGCTTTCGATTGTACAAAAGTGCCATTTCGGGGTTTTGGCTGTAAAATACAAACAAAACGGCCTTTCAAAAAATGCCGGCACGTTTTTCGACTACAAATAGTGTCAAACATGAATATGTATTAGTTGGTGCCATCAAATGTAGCACGTCCAGCTAGGAACTCCGGAAAGGGAACATAATGGTCTGAAAACAAGGCGTTTGTGCTCTATATTTATTTGAAATTACCAAATAAAAATTAAACAGCGATTTAGAGAGTTTAATAAGCTTTCCAGTGATATATAGATTTGTAGGGTTACGTCGCGAAATAACAGAGATATGCTCCGTTAACCTAAAACACCGCTCAAACTGAACAGTAACCTTAAGTCGGGCAAAGAACAAAGATAAACAACAACTGACTTTAAAACTTGAGAATGCTTATCTAATCAAATGAAATGAGTGACCCAACTTTCGGTTCTATATGTGTAGTTTCAAAGAAGAAATCGCTACCCAAAGCAGCTGGTTACAAGAACGATAATGAGACATAGATTCTTTGCAGAATTTCCAACTTTTAAAACCACATCACGGAAAGATTACTCAGCATACCAATCTCATATTTTTAGAGAAAGTTTGTTTTGCAGAACCATTCATCATTCGCAAGGTTTGTTTTTGTAGCAGAATTAGAAAGAAGATCCGTGTGCTAATGAGGCAAAAAATGTAAACAGAAACTCGCCTATTGACCTAATAGTGGAAAAAGGCGAGCTTGAGAAGCAATCCGAGAAGGAAGATTGGGGAGAGCTTCTCCCCTGCCCCCCTCCCCAGCGGTTTACTTCACTCGGCCCACCGGCTCAGGCATTCTCCTCCTTCCTCTGAGTTCATGAATATGCTTTCGAATGAAAAAATGGTGCTCACCTTCTTTTTTCATTCGCTTAAATAAAATCTTAATTTTTCAAAAGTTTTGATGGCCTTTTTTTGTTCAAAGCAGCATTTTTAGTCCAATCTATTTGGTAATTTTTAATATCCCTCACGTTCGATACATATACTTCTTGTTTTCTACATTCCCTCGCGTTCTCAAATGGCCGTCGTATTTTTTCACCGTGTGATACCTGGCTTCGGCTTCTATATTTGTTAACTATTAAATGACAAAGCTTACCGAAATCTTGCAATTGCCTGGATCAACCAACATCTCGGTCACCGAATAAATAGTTTTTCTATATTTATTTTTTCTATATTATATTTACTCTAATTGGCCCATTCCGAACTCTATACTAATGAACCAATTACAATCCGGGCTTCAGGATTTCTGACCAATCAGCAACAAGTAGTGATAACAGACAGAAGTGGACTCCACTTATTGCCGTAACCATTACAAATGTTATGAAAATTAGTAAAATGCCTTTGTTTCTATCTGCAAAGATTTCGTCTTTTAGTTTAGTTTTCAGAAATTGTAATTATTATAATAAATTGGTAATAGGACTTCGTGTTCATCCACTTCTGTCTGTTATCATTACTTGTGATTAATCAAATTGGATTCGCGCTTCGCGCTCATCCAATTTTGTTCATCACGCGTAATAGCAGAACGAATCGGAGTCCACTCAGTCCTATTGATATACATGATTTATTTAATAACAAACGGGAAAATTCGTCTCCGTAAGGGAGCTGGCCCAGTTTCATATTTACAAACAGGCGTTTAGTGTAGATGCGTCAATGATGCTTCCTCTCTCGGTTTGTATAAACATCCTTTTTCATAAGAACAACTTTATAAAAATGTTCACGAAGCTCAAATTTACCAAAATTTAATAGCAATGCAAGAGCAAGCTCAGATGATGCTCGTTAACAAGAAAAGTTGTTTTGTAGATACTGGACTAAAACTCGTAAATTAACTTTAACGATGCACTGAGCATAAAACACGAAAACATTCACCGTAATCTATAAAGCCCCAAGGACTATTCAGCGAATGTTGTTCGTCTCTAAACACAGAGACGGTTTGCTTTCGAATGCTTTGCTTTTATTTTATTCAACTAAATAGAACCGCTCATAACATTGAGAAAACAAACGCTGAAGTCGTTACAAAATTTATAACAACAACAAGCCTTGACAAAATATGTTGCTCGAATGGTAGAATACACACTGTAACAGCAAGCAACTCACGCGCATTAATTTGCATACCAACAAGAAGATGAGGAATCCTGAAAAAATTAAAGGAGATTAGAGTCCCACGAGTATCGCTTATTCTTTCTCTAACCGTAGTAGTTATGAAAGAACAAAATGGCAAAGAACGAAAACATTTTCAAAACCGATCACACCAAGTCGATGCAGGCGTCCCGACAAAACAGATAAAACTTCCGTAAAAGTTCCGCTCTTCTCAAAGAAAGCGAATTCAAAGACGGTACATTGCTGATTTGAAACAAAAAACCCGACAAACTTCATTCTTCTTAAATCTTTGCAGCTTCATGAATCATCTCGTTGGATAAATTGCCAAATAAACGACAAATAAATGAAGTTAAGATTCCACAGCTCCCGTTCAAACGAAATCAACGTCAAGCAAATTCAAATCTTAACAGACATAAACTATATATGTCGCTGAAAAAGAATAGCAAAACAGTTACTGTTCATCAGCACTGAAATAAATTTGGGCAAATTACGTAAATTTTGTAAAAGGGGGAAAAATTTCAAAGTCTAACATCCGGTATGATTTCCTGCTTATTAGATTATTCCTTCAACACACGTAATTGACTTTGAAGAAAACTTGCAACGCGAACGATATTGCAGTAATTTTCTTATGTATTCCTCTACAACTGGTTACGTTCTTTTGTTTTTGCGAAGAGCTTTTTTAAAACATATTTCAAAATACGCTGAATTCTCACGTTAAAATGCATAATGAACCATAACTCACAATACTGATAATGAAGAGTGCTAATTAAGACCACGTTTTGTCAAACTTATTTTTGGTAACTGGAGTAACTGAAACTGGTAAATGCGCGAAATATGCAGAATCTAAATTTTTTCATCATTTTATGGACAATTAAACTTTTTCAATTTCTTTCATAATCTATATTAAGCCTCCTTTGGGAATCGTTTACCGAATCTTCCTTTGTTATCCCCCTTTTCCTGAAACAATACAAAGCAAATTAAGTAACAATATCTACAACTCTTTTTATTCCTTGTTCCTTTTGGTTCAATTTGTTCCCTTGGCATCTTTCGTTTGTACGAAAGACCAAAATGTTCAAAAGAACTCAAATTTATATCGAGCAAAAAATTACCACGAAAAGCAATCTTGATTTTTTTTCCCTCTCAAAGCAATTCAAGATGCCGAAGTTACAAGATACGTGACTCGGTTAATAATTTGTTTGTTTAAGAGAATTTGAACAGATACTATACGCATCCTTAACTTTAATTTTACAGTCACTAGCCTTGGTGGCTATCTACTGTGTATAAATGTATAAAAGCCAAATTTAGTGACGGCACGGACATTACTTGGTTTCAAATATCCGCTCGAATAATCAGCCTGAAAATCTTCTTAATAGGAAGTGAACTCAACTGCATCAGAATTGTATTTCCTGAAGCTTTGTAATAGATTTCTGAGCACGTAATTCAATTGCTTATCTTGATAATTAACAAACAGTCACTTGGTAACATTAAACATCAAATATCACGTCCTTTTTTTTCTTTCTGTAGGTTTTAAAATTTTTAAATTATTCCACTACGGGTTTATTCTAGTTAAAATAAAGAAAATCCAAGTTTACAACTAAAACAATTTTCATGATTCAAGGCAAGGTTGCGCGTATTTGTAAGAGATGATAAAAATTAAATTTAGGAAGCTTGGAAAAAAAAATTTAATGTTGTTGTATTTCCCAAAGCAAATGAGTTTTGCAAAAAAGATCTGTATTAGAAAACTGTCTTACCTCTGTTGAATTTAGCAAAAAAGGCCATAACTGACAAACTAAAATTACCAACTTGCCTACTGGCTTGAATATTAGAACAAAGAGCATGATATTATTTGCGTCAATCATTATTTCTTTACGACAGCAAGTACAAACCTTAAGCCATCAATCCAAAATTTTTAAATGAAACCTTGTTGACAAAAAAGCCCAACATTTTGTTGTCATAAAAACGTATTAGAAATGACAAACTTTATTCGAGAATTCTGTTTTCGGTGTCCCGTTTTGGCAACATGGTGCTTGTGAGCTCTTCCAGAAAACGAAATGGAGCAAAATAAAGAAAACTATTAAATGCAGCCTTAAGTGTTTTCAAAATAAGATAAGATTTCTTATTAAGTACATTTATCTGCCCATAGCGTAATGTAGAATCTACCCAACGATTCGTCGTGCTCAAATGAATTGGTTCAAGATTTTTCACAAGGTGAAAGCAGCACACTCTCCGGGACCAAAGGCACTTTTAAAGGCGTTTTTTATTCAGAAAAGAAAAGCCGTTCTTAATCAAAAGATTTTTTTCCTAGTTAAACCGAGACCCGGATAAAAAGGCAGTGTCAGCAATTTTTTTGCAGTAAAAGCTCGATGTTTTTAAACAACATTTAATATGTGATCGAAGTTTGTTATTGGCACAAATTCAGCTATCAACAACGATAAGGATGGCCTACCTTCTCGCCCTTCATTCTTTATTACTTGACTCGCTGCGTTGCCATAAAGACCTCCATTCACAGGAAACGACATTGAATCTTCACTTGTTCTCAAGTCGCTTTCATCTATTTTCTGTGTTCTGTATAACGCAATCCGTGCGGCTGTGATTCTCTGCCTCTCGGCGACAATCATACATTCGGTGCACTGACAATCTCGGAAGCGACACTGATGCTTGTGTCCACGAAGATCTGATAAGATGCCATGATTGCGGCATCTCGTACACTTGGGGTTTCTATTGCTCAAAACATTACCCTTTTCATCCATAGCGCTTTCCATTGATTCTTCTTTCATGGCTCAAGTTTGTACTTGATTTCGACTGTAAACTGAAAACTTTTGCAAATTTGAATCTGATGCGCTTTTACGCAAGCCACTTGCTCACGTGGATCAAGTTATTCCCAAAGGATACGTTTGGTATGTAGCTTTTACAACTTAGGTATTGTTCAACTTCTCACAACTGCGTGTCAGCGTCAACAAGTGTAAAGAAATACACGAACAAAAGCAATCAGCCCTTGTCGGACAAAATCTCAAAGTGAAGCGGCCGAATCAATGAAAAGAAATATATCAAAAAGTTCCTAAGTCAGTTTTTGAGTCCTAGGTATACGTTGTGATTTTTCCCTGTTAATTTGATCCCGAAGCCTAGCGCTTAACACCTTCAAGGCACCAAACTTGTCAACATCTTATGGCGCGGTTCTTTCGTTATATATTCAAGCCAGTTTTTAGTAATTTTCACAAAACACGACCTCATCGGGGGGAAGTTTCTTTGTCGGAGCATCAAATCCTTTATCATTTTGAGATAGCCCATCCACGGTTTGCAAAGAAATTCGCCGTTATTTGATTATTTTGAAAGAAGCAAATGACTTTATTGCCAGTATAAATTTTTTGTTACTGTCAGAATCGCAGTAAGAAAGCCGGAAGAGAAAAGCTCGTGTTTCATGTAAGAATTTCCGGCCCTTTCTGTTAGAGGTATCGTCCACGTCACCCGCAAATTTTGACCATCGTTTTGACCAAATTCTTGTTCATTGTTTACATTAATTATTATTTATACTAATGAGCACATGCACTTGAGGACAGTAGCTCGTTTCGTTGAGCTAGTACAGTTATATCTTATCTTAGACAGCTGATGTACAACGAAAAGTGTAAGTTGCTGGATTAGGGAATAGTCTAGCATATCCCAAGGCTATGAGGTTGCAGCGTATATTTTAGTTTGCTGTTTATGTGCATTTAATACAACAAATTTGAAGTGTAAAACGGTACAAGCAGAAATGATAAAGCGGGTAAACCTAAGTTTTACAAGGGGAAAAGTTATTGAGCTGGGTTATACACCTTCTTTTAAACATTTTCATAAGAACAACGAAGCTCGAATTGACAAATTGACCAAAACTGATTTAAGAATTTAAGAACAAGCTCAGGCTGAGGCTTGATAATTTTGAACCGAATTCTTTAGGTAAACTTGATCGTAATTTAACTCAAAAACACCATATAAACTGACATTAAAAGATTTATTGTAATCCGAGCACAAAGACCGTTCAACAAACAATGAAGGTAGTTTGCCTTTAAATACAGCCTCATAATACATCTGCAGTACCTGCAGTACGAGGCATTTCGTTTTCCAATGGTTGTTTCTATTTTGTTTCTACTTCAGTTTACCTCTAAATACAGCCTTACAATACATCTACAGTGCGAGGCATTTCGTTTTCGAATGTTTGTTTCTATTTTGTTTCTACTTCAGTTTACCTCTAAATACAGCCTTACAATACATCTGCAGTACGAGGCATTTCGTTTTCGAATTCTTGTTTCTATTTTGTTTCTACTTCGGGTTCAATATAAGCCGCTCATAGAAATAAAAATGAATTAAAAACAAAATGAGGCTGAATCAGCTAAAAAATTAAGAACGATGAGCCTCGGCAAAGCTGACTGGTTCTTTATAAAAGCTTGCAGTGAAAACGGCTAAATCTAGTGTGACGTTATATAGTACTCGATGTAATGCACGCCTTCGATCATAAAATATATAGGGTGTGTAAGGAGGATCGTATAACCCCTTTGATGACTTTGATGGCTGAAAGAGTAACTAAAGTGGAAACATGAGGCAAAACGCTTTAAGAACCTCGTTGATTATCTTCATGGAGTCAAAATATTTTTTTATAAGAACGTCTTTGTAATGGAACGAAGCCCAAATTGATTAGAATTTTCAGGTAACGAATATTCAATTAAAATTCGTTATTTAACTTCAGCAGCAATACAGTACAAAACTTACGGTGTATCTTATTACTCTATTTGACGGCGTGATATCACGTCCAAATGACACAGATCCAAAATTCCTCAGTTATAATGTCACGGTTTTATCGATAATTTCCAATCGCTTGAAGTGAAAATAAATAAAGATTAACAATTTGAAGCTGAAGTCGCCAAAAAAAATTTACAGTAAGCTTCTGGTTCATATGAAAAAAAACGTGTATCCGCTCCACATCGCGTCTGCTCCTGATACTTGTTTTAGGACTAAACTGAATTAGTGAATAGCTAAGATGGTTTTGTACTGAATTAGAGCATTGTCAGCCTTTCTTTAAATTAAAACAAGGAAGAAGCAACTTGAGTCGATACAACGCAGGATATTTAAAAGCTGAAATTTCTACTGAAATAGATTTCAGTGTAAATCCTGCGTTGTGATCGGGTTTACTTCTTCATTCTCAAAATATTTCCAGCTGATTAGATCATTTATGTTTTATTATTGGTCCGACGTACAGCAGAATTTATATTCCTTGGTTCCACGGTTTCTCACTGGCTTTTGAGACAAGTAAATAATTTGAAGCATCCGAATAATTCTAAACAAATCGATTTCCCAAAACCAATGGATTTTTTCTCTTCAATCAACTCCCTAACTATTTGTTTCAGCTTTATATTTTTTATTGTTCCCGTTGAAGTGGAGCTCATTCAATTCAATGCACCCCACCCCACCCCACCCAATAGACGTACCTCATTTGTCTACCCACCATTCAGCGCAGGTAGAACAGTAGTGACCACGTGGTCTCGGGCCTCTTTTCTCGTCCGCCATTTTATCACAATGGACAAACCGGTGAAGCTCGCAAAAGTAAGCTGAGATATTCCTTGCTCTGGTTGTTTTGTTGTTTAATAATGGTTATTCTCAATATTTAAATATTTACTGTATCGAAAATTTTTAAAATTTGTTGAAAATGAGGTTAATTTGACGATGAAACAAGTGGCTTCACTCGTGATATTAATATCTAAAGTTTCTTTGAGTCTGACAGTTTGCACGATAAAGTTGGATGATATTTATCAACTTCTTAGAAAGTAATCATGAACTGAATTTTATGCTAGTAGAATCTAGCGAAAACGTTGTGATTCTGAAGTTACTAAGAGTTTGGTTTTCAATGTGAGATGTTTAATAAACTTTGCTTTGTCTTGCAATTATGAATCACAGATCTTACTGCATTTGGAACATTCCTTGGACAGTATTAATTGATGTGCATTTTGGCCCTCAGATATTGTTTTCTGAACGTTGGCATCGTTTACAACAACAATATTTATATATGATTTTCATTGCAAGAACTTTCGCTTGTGTTTCTATAAATGGAAACATGAAAAATGTTTTCTGTCCTAACCCTAACTCTATAAATCTGCCAAAGTTTTGACCATTGAATTATTTCTTTTCTAGGTTACAAAAGTTCTAGGAAGGACAGGTTCCCAGGGCCAGTGTACCCAGGTATATGGTGTTGATTAACAACATTAACAACATCTTTATTTGTACCATTATTTACAGAAAGAGAAAGAGTCCATTTTTACACATAGTTATATCTAATTCTACATAAAGGTACTGCCTTCTGGTAATAACTAATAAGCTAAAAATACCCAGAAGGCAGAAAAATACCCAAAAGGCACTTTCTGTTAGTTTTTACAATTTACCACTGTTCTTATGTACTAGATTTGGTTTTTTTGTGTTATCCTCGGTGTAAGAACCTGTGAAGTTTTTCTTTGTTTTTTCGCTATTATCTTCGTTCAATCTATTGTTTTAACTTCACTGTTTTCTTTGTTCTACCTCACTCGTGAACTTCACAGGTTATTACACTGAGGATAAGCCATTTTTTTTGTCAGATACTACTTATCTCAAACAAACTATACTTTCTTGCACTGTAGAGGCAGCCAGCACTACTTAAGAGCGGCTGTCTGTAAATATCAAAAACTCGCGGACAAACTTGAAATTTCGGAA
>JAOBYJ020064264.1:0-11032 GCA_025403565.2 Palythoa heliodiscus
AATTATTAAATTTTCCCCACTCTCAAAATAATTACTATGATACGCGACAGCAATATTTACTGGTTGGTCAATAATTTTCGAGATGTTGACCAGCCAGGGGATATTTGATTTGAACTCATCCACGTGACCTTGATTTGGCCAATGAGAGTGTACATTCAAGCCAAAAACGCACTAGCTATGTAACAATGGAATTTATCAATAATTTGTAGACAAAAATATTTATAAATATATGCCACATGGTTGGACCATGCAAATATCATTGGATTTGCAGATAGTTGTCTGCATAGATCTGGATTAATTCATTAACTAAATATTGGATTAAAAAGAGGAGGAAAAGCCTCTTTATTTTGGTGACAGACTGGCAATTTGACAATGGCCTCCCAAACACGTCAGTTATAAACAAATAAGAAAGAAAACCTTTAACTTTAAATGCAAATCAATAAATATCAAAAGATAAATTCTGCTTGTATGTTTCTTCCTCTACTCGATTCGATTTACTCTGCGAACTAACAGCGAGCCTGTTAATTGTGCGTAACAACAGTCTGATCTGACAGAACGGTTTGAAAAATGTTCTTGGCGGTTAATGTGGTCAGTTTCTGACACCGAAAAACTTACGCCAACATCAGCACCGACAGTAAAACATTCAACAATACCTCTCCTCGCTATGTTTATATTTTCCCTTATTGGCCATGTTGTTTGATTATTAAGGTAAATTAAACAAATTTATTAGAAATAATGGCCGTTACATCATGGGTGCAAAAGTTGGAAAACAGTAATTTGATTCTCTTGCACTATATAACCAAACTAAAGTCAATAACAACTTGCACGTTTGGTATGTATGTCTTTAATACTTTAAATTGTTTTCTAACCACGAAGGCATCGATAGTTAGACAATTAGAAATTTAAATATGTCAAATGAGCAATTCAATGATCTCTGTTTGAAACGTGCTTACCCAGCATGGCTTTGAGAGTTTATCAAAGATCCCTCATCCGTCATTTTACGGAAATTTAGGAGTTTCACATTTCCCTGAAAAATTTAATCATTAATATACAAAATAAAAGAGATTTATACCAAGATAAGCTGATAAAATGTTTTATAAATTTCTCATTTGCACATGAAGTATTCAAAATCAACTTGCCATTTCATCGGTGGAATAATTCAAATGGTCCCCAGAGTCAAATCTATACATTGCACCTGGCTTTCTCTCACAAATCTATATGCAGATACAGCGGTAAATTCATCCACAGCAACTTGTCGACAATTATACGAAGCTGAGAAAATTGTGGCGAGAAATAAATGCCGTGATTATTGAGAAGACTGATGCATTAGCTTGAAAGATCTGAAGCCAGATATCTGAGATCTTTCTCTAACGTTTTGTTGTTGACAGCAAGGTGAAGTGGTCAATTCATTAATCACGATCAACTCAGTAAATGATCGTATCCTAAAAATAATTATACTTACATACAAAGGAGAAAATTACCAGCTGCAAATATAAATACCAACTTACATGCACTCCCCCTCAGGCCAACTCAAAACACAAACGAGCCAATCTGATTGTTCCTCGGTTGTTTCCGGAAGGTCACGGAATAGCCGAACGTTGACGGTGCGGAAATTCGGATGACGAAGGCTGATGCCTCCGGTTAAATAATTAGCAAGACTTCTATAAACAATAATTATTATATTTTTTGTTTCTTCAGAAACTTGTTTTTGGCACCTTACATCTGGAGGGTTATGACCTTCCTGGTTCAACAAGCTTGGAAATAAAACTTCTCATTAACTAAAAAGTTATATATTATGATAGCAAATTCTAATAGTGCTGTAATTTCGGAACAATTTACCGGAAACATGCTAGGGTCAAAGTAAGGAAATCGGAAGAGACGCACAAAACAATGCTAATAATTCTAAGGAACGCCAATAAGAAAACTTAAAGATTTTTTCCAGACATATTTGCCAAAAACTGTTTTGACCAATGGATTCCCAGCTAAGCGCTTGCTTTCATCTGGTAAAAACATTCAGTCGTGAATTCCTACGCAAAGGGGATGGGGTCTGAACAACAATAATAACAACAGTGAACTTTGTTTACGTATAATACAAAAGAATCAATAAATGGAGAGGTGCTGTTAGCCTGGAATAATCATAGGTGGGATACCAGCCACACCAAGACTTTTTTTTATGATTTTGGCTGAGGAGATATACACAATCTAGAGGAGATAAAGCCATGAATTGTTCAAATAATTCAGTGTGAAAATGCAAGAAAGACCACAAAAATAACCAATAAGATAAAGAAACATCAAAGTTTTATATTTATATTTTATATTGATTTGTAGTGTACTGTAAAGATTATGGAAATAAACGACCTATTGTTGTTGTAGGTGATCTACGTACATATCGTCCTCTGAATGGTTATGTATTTCTTGTTCAGTTTTAAATTTTCGCTATTCTTCTAACATTTTGATTTTTCAAAAATACTAACAGACGTATGCTTGTATACTGAGTTAAAGATGATTTTACATTTTCAAAACACTTCAAAACGACTTTTTTCAATTTACAAAACATGTTCCGTTGCCTTCTTCAGCTGTTTTGCAAATTATAAAAATTGTGAATACATAACTGCCGCGTTATAGAAAAATGTAAGAAAGTGACGTATACAATGTTACAATGAAAGTAACAATGAAACTTACGTAAAATAATTGTTAATTAACGACGGGCGTGTACCAGAGGACGTAGTTTTCAAAAGCTCTCCTATGGATAGGATGTCCCCGACGGGACCCATCCTCGCGCTTGGGACTCACCGTCCCGCCTCTCCGTCCCTCAGCATACTGAAAGACAATTATAGATCTATAATTTCACCTGCAAGAACCGTTAAGATGCTCTTGATAATAACCAGGCAAAAACTAACAATGACTTTCACTTCTTTACAGAAACGGAGACTAAACACCTCTAATAGCTCGCGTTGAAGCTGAAGGGAGCTGTACATCTGAAAGTTGTCGAGACGCTACAAAAAAAAAGATCCATCACGTCATAAATACACGATCTAAGAGATGAAAACAACAGAAAGCAATGTTGCACAGTATAGACACTTTTTTCGCACAGAGCAGCGAATCAAGATTTTTGGAGTGAGTTTGCAGTTTATTACCTCGAAACGGGAAAGTTATGCAAACCAGGCGAAAGGAAGATTTTACGGCTAAGCAAATTCAAACAATATGAGCAAGAATTTTATTCAGAAAAACAGTGTTAAAAATCCGTGATAAATGCAACGATTAACTCCAAATATATGCCGTTTCCCTATGTAAATACCGAGGAAAAAAAATGCTGTTGAGATCGCCGGGTAAGACTAAGATGTTTTGATTTTGATTTATTTATTTAACTCAGCTCAGTTTTACATGTATGGCATAAAAGTATAAATTACATAGGCACGTAAACGCATCGCCCAAATATTGCGAACAGCTTTTCCAGAACAGTTTTGTATCTTCCATTATGAAGTGATGGGACGCATCACCTCAAACTTCATCAATTCTTAGAAAATTCGCACGTTTAGATATGGGCCTTGTAAATAGCTAAGAAAAATTCATGTTTCCGGCAAGTATAAAACTCTTACATCACCACAGTTCGGTCGTCAAACACACAAATTGTCAGTTAAATGTCGTTGAGATATAATTTTTTTCTGCCTACGTATTATCATATTATCATATTATAACAAATACCAGTAACCAATAGACAGTAAGCTTTTGCAGTGCTCAACACAACAGTTTGGTTTGGTGTGTGCTGTGTGTGTGCCATGTTGGGAAAGTGGACTCTACGTCTTCAGCGCTCATCCTATCTAATAATAAAGAATACTGTAAAAATCTTTAAGTTTAATGGTATACAAATCCTTTAATGACATACAGATGCCTTGTTATTAGCTTGTTTTTACCCATCATGCATGTTATCTTCTATTAAATAAAGTATACCCGCTATGTCTGTTATCTTTTCTTAGTTTTATTACTCAGGTGCTCCGTAGGGGGCCAAAGTTTAAAAATCGGCGTTCTTCACGTTCAGTCACAAATCTTTCTCAAGACCCTACAACGCATGCGCAAAGTTTAAGCAGTCAAGATCGACATCAGTTTTTACAAACGCCTCTAAATTGTACCTTACAAATGCTGATAGCGTAAACTTTAGATGCATAAGCACATAGAATTTTACTGTATTGAGCGCCTGAGTACATGCAGTTGTGCATCTGGTATAACATTTACCATTTAGAACAATGCTATCTTCTCTAAGTTTTATCTAAAATTGAAAACGTTGTTACTTAATAATTTTACGTTTAAAATCCTTCGCGATTACAGATGATGGTATCAAATTCACCAGTAAGCCGTAAAATCTAAGTTGATCAATCGTTTAAAACGTGACCTTCTGACACAAGATCAACGACTCCAAAAACACTTTACAATTATAGCTACGAACCGACCGACTCTTCATTACTCGCCTCTTTTGTTTTACAAAATGTTATTGTTTCCAAAAATGTTTTGTGGGTCAACTGATTGTTTAACGGCTCTTAACATCTGCATTCCAACTGCAGACACTGTTCTATTCATCCATTTCTTGCGCAGTTTTCCAATCCCATGATGATGGGAGAGGCTTCCACCGTGCGCGAGGATTTCATCCCTGGCAGCCGATTCCACGGCATCAAACGCCTCAAGTGGGTTACTCATTCCGCGATAGTTAAACCCAAAGTAGAAGTACACGCATGCGCCAACGTCGTAGGTCTGTGTTACACGGCACATGGACAACGGAGAGTATTTGACCCCAACTTCGGCACATTTCTGCTTGATGCATTCCTTCACGTCACGGCATAAATCAAGAACTCTGTCCCAAGGGACTGAGGTCTCAAACGATTCTGCAACAAAATAGTGCTCTAAGCCAAAATCTCGAAGATACGCAATGACAAACGTGAGCATGTACCCTCTACGACCACTTTCCTCACCAGCTGCAAGTCCATTAAACTTGGCTGCAATTTCGTAGATGCGTCGCTGTTGTTCTGCGACAACATCTTTATTGCCTTCAAAGAGCAGAGTCGCCACGGCCAAAGAGATGGGATCAAAGCCTTTGAACTTAGTGATGTATATCGCCTTTAAGCCGTCCAGAATGGACTTGAAAAAGGATTCTTCACCTGATTTCAGGACTTGTCCAAAGCGGAACTGTTCATTATCCATCAGGCGAATGGAGGCTGGAGCTGCTTTTTGCTTGGCAACCTCCCTCAGGCATGCCACACCCAGTTCAAAGGTTGGAAAAACCAGAGAGCCATAGGTCTGGCATTCGGGAACTGGCCGAATGCGAAGGGTTACCTCCGTGATCACACCCAAAGTCCCTTCTGAGCCAAGAATGAAATGATGAATATCTGGGCCTGTGGACATTCGGGGCACTTGGCAGCTTTTCTCAACAGTACCTTGGGGTGTAACCATCTTCACTCGCACAAGCAAATCCTCAATGTTGCCATAGATGTTCTTCTTCATTCCAGAAGCACGTGTTGCAACCCAGCCACCGAGAGAGCTAAACTCAAGTGAGTCTGGTTCATGACCTACAGTGAACCCTTTCTCCTGCATCTGTGGGTAGAATAAATAAGAGACGGGTAGACCTATTAACATTTCCCAAGGAAAAGTCCCTTATGAGCATTATCTCTAAGGCCACATCTAGTTAATGGATGTCCAATAACTGAGGGAGGAAAACCTGAGTACCAAAAAATTTTCCTCATGGTTAGATCAAGATTGCCATATTTATGCTGACTAATAAATTATAACAATATAAAAACAAAAATATTGGGAACTCATAACTTTTTGTAGTAGTAAGATGATCCTTGTTCAGAGGGGTAAAAATAATGGAGAACAGGTAAAAAAAAATTAAAAATTTATGCCGTTAAAAATTGGTTTCACTGATTCATTACCTGTAATTCTAAACCCTGTCATATATACTGAGGGAGGAAAACTGGAGTATCCTAAACTAAAAAAAATATAAAAATCTAAAATTATAAGAATCCAAATATTGGGAACTGTTAACTTCTGGCATGGATAGGAGCAGTGGCCAAACAGGATGCCAATCCGACATGGTAGTAACTACTCTTGCATTTTTATCTGTTTAGAATGAAACTTGGCAGGATGCTAGAATTTTTTCCCAAACAATCATATGTTTTTTGTTTTTCAATTTAAGGGTAGTTGGTGGGAAAATAAAGTCACAAGATTGACAGCAAAAAATAAATTTTTTGTTAAGGCATAATAAAAACCTAATTTTGAAAGAGGGTGATGAAATAGAAAGAAATGTGAAAACAGATTTCAAAAATGTTAAATATTTTAGGATATACTGTTTTGAAATGTGCTTTTTTATCTAAAAATAGTAACAAAATGGCAGAAATTTTGAAAATAAAAGCTGTATATGTCCTTAACAAATTAAAAATTTCAAAAAGTTTATTCATATTTGCTTCTATCTCATCATTGTCTTTTGAAACAAGAGACTCCGCTGTAGCCTTTTCTGCACGAGTCACCATCTAACTGACTAGCTAGAAATTTAACATGCCACGCGATCGAAAACTACTACTAGGATTTACAGACTGCTAATTAACAGATGTATCATAACAATTACTAAATGCAGAAGTCACATTTTTATTAGCTGTACGATGCTCCATATTTTTAAAAGTACAGATAACAAGCTACAACGCATGCCGTTGAAAAAACCAAAGCCATGAATTATATAATAATTGTAATTTGCTCACCTTCGCGACTGATTAGATGTTCTCAATGGGTAACTGGTCGAGTTTTGTAAGCTTTTTTCTCACTTTGAGTTAACTTTGATTTCAACTTTCAACTGAGACTTGCAGGAAGCGTTTCCGAAAATATCCCCCGATTTCGCTAAAAATTTTGAGTGTATTCTTTGCCAGTCTGTTGTCACTTCAAAAAGGAACTTTGTGTGTGAAAAATGTATGTCACGAGAGCAAACAAAGACTATGAAAATGGTCAAACAAAACATCCAATTCTCTCCTCAATGGTCAGTGAATGCACAAGCATACATACAACACAATCTTTGGTGCAGCTGCTAAGCTAATGATGACATCAGCAGTGAAATGAGCCTGGGTACAAGGTTGCACGAATGTCACCCGACAAAAAATAAAAAAAATAAGAAACTCTATGCATTTTTTAACTATGCCCTCATACAGAGTAAAAAAGGTTTTACACGCCATCAAATGAACTATATTTTTTCTGTCAATCTTACGATGTCATTTTCCCACCAAACACCCTTAAAACTGAAAAACAAAAAACAAAGTTCAAGCATCATGCAAAATTTCAACTTAAATACTGCTAAGTAGTTTCTACCATGCCGAAATGGTGTCCTGTTTGGCCATCATGTTTGTGTATCTAAGCCTTTAGAAACTGGTACGACTGATTCTTTACCCCGGGAGGGCTGGAAGTGGGGGTACTGGTATGACTGATTCTTTACCCGGGAAGGGGTACTGGTATGACTGGTTCTTTACCCTGGGGAGGGGGGGGGAGATACTGGTATGACTGATTCTTTACCTGTCTTTCCAATTCCTGTCCAATAATTCCAGCTTCTATGTGTGCTGCGAGGTTGACCTCATCAATCCACAAAATACGATTCATGCATTTCATGTCTAGTGACACAATCATTCTCTGTTCATCCTTTGGACACATCAGGGCATTTGAAACACTAGTTCCTCCTCCAAAAGGAATGACACACACATTAAACTTGACTGCTGCCCTGACAATTTTCTCAACTTCATCATGGCAACGTGGCCATAAAACAATATCAGGAATTCTTTCAGGTTTTCCATGTCGTAGCTCAAAAATTTCATGGCAAGTGTGACCATGTCCATGAAAGAGCCTCATATGGGCGTCCAGTGAGTACTGAAAGTTTCTGGTTTTGATTTCTTGAAGGAAAAATTCATTTATTATTGGTATGGGAAGTGTGCTTGGATGAGGTAATGGCTGGGAAGGGGACTTTGCATCAATAAGAGCATCACATTCTTTTTCAAACCATCCTACCAGTTTGGGGAAAACCTGGCCAGAAATGGGGTACTGACTCCCTGTGAAGGTAGCATCACCATCACTATTCTGAGCAAACTTTGCATCCTTAAAACCCCAACCATTCCATTTGATGATGTCTTCCCTCACAGGTGACTTCATGTTACCAATTGCTGGGCCAAGATCACGACGATCTTCACCTGAACAGGGTTCTGATGAAAGTGACACATGGCTGGCCTTCAACTGACCTGAGAGAATCTTTAATCGCCGATTACTGCTCATGTTACTGCAATATTAAGCAACAAAACAGAATTAGTTTTGAATGATTTAAATAATAATAACATTCTGAGGCATAAGTATGCAGGACATACTTTTTGCAGGATTAAATTGACAGATTCTTAAAGCTTTTTTGATATTTTACTATTTGCTTGGTTGGTCAGATCAACAATACTCTTTTAAAAGCTCTAAATTCAAGCTAGCAATAGAATCCTACATAATACTGTCAGAATAATATAGTAATCAAAGTACAGCCCTACCAAATTCACAAACAAATTTAACATTTAGTTGCTCAACTAAGCTGTCTGAGAGCTAGACACCTTTAACCCTTTAAACCCCAAACATGACATTTTTTTTTGTAAATTCTCCCAACTATATAAGCAGTTTGGGAGAAGTTGGCTTTTAAACTTCCACAGCTTAATTCATTTGATCAATTCCTTATTTCTCATTATCAGTTATATTATTTTGTTTGAGTTATGTAAGGAGAAGTTAGATGTTGATAAATTACCTGGGGCTGAAAGAGTTAACTTTCCATTTTGGGCATATCTGATTTATTCAAGAACAGATCATACTTCTCCAACAGAAATATAAAAATCTAGCACAACAACATAAATATAGAAAAATAAACAGAAAATATAAATGGAAATGGATATAATGAATACAAATTTATGGCAAATGGGTTACTATGGTATTGCATTATTAACTGTATGTGTTGGATGGTTATCTAGTGACACATCCTGCTAGCTTCACAGAGTTCCTCATGAGGAAAAAAAGTGGAATTTTATTCAATTTTTATGATGTGGGATGCAAAATAAATCACAAATTTGCATACCCCTGGACTGAGAAAAACACTTGGAGAGTTTCCCAAAAATACAAAACAGTGCATTCCAAAACTGGAATATATTCAAATGTGAAACAACTGCAAGAAGCAGGTACCCCCCGGGGGGGGGTGGGGTGGGGGACTCCTAATAAACATAGACAGGGTGCTTGTCCTATCCCTTAGGGTATAAAATTAACCCCATGTGCTATTACTAAGGGGAGTTCAAAATCTTTCCTATCCCTTTGCTATCTCTTAGTGTTAAAATCACTTGACCACACCCAATTTGCTATCTGTTAGGGTTTTATTCACCACTGACCACACCCAATTTGCTATCCCTCAATGAGCACCCTCATCTATGTTTATGGATAGTCCCCCTCCCAGGCATGTAACCTAACTTTTTAAGTGATTTCAATTCCCAGTGCAGCAACTTTTAGGATTCTATTAGAAACACTATATATTTCTGTATTTTTTGCAAGTTACTGTGGCTTAAATTAACAAAATTTACCAAAAACAACCACTTCTGGTTGGACGAATTATTTAATATGTATTTATTTGTATACTACCACGTATCAAATACTTTGCTTTATTGTCCAAGTTTGTCATGTTTTGTTCAATTTTCAACCAACATGGTTTGTTCAAATAATATTTTTAATGTCGTTTTCCATTCTCGATCTCCAAGGGTATGGTAACATATGATGATAATAAGAATGAAACAATAAAAAGATAATGAAAATTGAACCAAGGACAAATATTTGAATCACAACATATAAATTACAACCTAATTTAAAAAAGGCTGCTTTAGTCATTGGTCTTTAGTCATTAAACTTTCATTATTCACAGCGCATTCTGGTTTAGCAGTGTGAGCTGAATAGTGCTGCACACGAACTTGTATTAGGTAAGGTAAACAAGGAAGCTGAGTCACACTTAATGACTGCTCATGAGGGAAACATCTGTTTTGTTTCCCGAGAGTCTAAGGTTTCCCTGAGACAAAACAAACAGATGTTTCCTGACGGAGCAGTCATTAAGTGTTTTGTTATAATTATAGCATAAACAAAATAAACCACAATTATCAAATTTTCCTGCTCTCAAATGTGACACGTGACAGCAATGTTCACCGGTTGGTCAACAATTTTCATGATGATGACCAGCTGGGTAACATTTGATTTGAACTCATCCACGTGAACTTGATTTGGCCAATGAGAGTGTGCATTCAAGTTGAAAATACACTCGCTATATAACAACATTATCTATATTGTCTTTGAGTTCTTGACTCAAAGTGTAAACAAAAAACACAAGATAACTTCCAGTTTTCTATTTGGTCATTAAAGCTTTTGACAAACTAGGAACTTTAAATAAGGGGGAAGACAAAGCTGATGACAACAGCAAAAACAAAAATTTTGTTTTAATCAATGAATACAACAACTGCATGTTGGAATGGACCAAGATGAACACCTGCTTGCCATCATCTTCACCGAAAAAACAAAATGGCAGCAAGAAAAGCAACAAATCACATTCAGTGATCAATGATCAATCACAATCAACTTCATGAAATTTCAGACCACAAATAAAATAAAACAAGTGGTGCTCAAAAAGCACATTTTTGAGACAACTTTTAAGCCAAAATTTCAAGTATTTAAAGCAAGAAAAAAAGGACTAAAAACTTTGAAACCCTTTTTTAAACACTATGGGCTAATACAATAAGAAATGAGAAAAATCTGTCAAATACACTCTAAAGGCAACTAAAATCAATGCAACATATCTAAAATGTGTAAAGCATGTTAATTAATACAAGTATTGTATGTCAGCAATTTGGTCTATGTTTACTTCTTGTTGTATTGAAGCATTAATGAGATAGATAGATAGATAGATAGATACTTTATTAAAACATCTTTGGCAGCCAAAAGGCTGAATTACAGATGAGTTTACAAA
>JAOBYJ020064372.1:0-19298 GCA_025403565.2 Palythoa heliodiscus
CACCCGTTCCGCCGCTCCTGTCCCATCATTTCTGCTATTTGTAAAAGAATTTTTCGATCTTTTTTATAAACAATTCTCATACATTGTTACAAAGTCTTACCAACGCTTTAAAACTGTTACACAAATATAGCTTGGACGGACTACCTGGGGTTACACGGCGCAATGGCTCCTGCAACTTCAAATTTATAATTGAAATCATTACGAAAAGTAGAACTAGAATTTACTTCCGCTAACACTGTCGGTAACTAGTCTTAAAAAGATTTTAGCCATTTTGCTTGGGGTGTTACACACTGCAACGGCTCGTGCAACTCGTCTCACAATGATTTTAGCCATTGCTTGGGGTGTTACACGCTGCAACGGCTCGTACAACTCGTCTCACAATGATTTTAGTCATTGCTTGGGGTGTTACACGCTGCAACGGCTCGTACAACTCATCTCACAATGATTTTAGTCATTGCTTGGGGTGTTACACGCTGCAACGGCTCGTACAACTCGTCTCACAATGATTTTAGCCATTGCTTGGGGTGTTACACGCTGCAACGGCTCGTACAACTCGTCTCACAATGATTTTAGTCATTGCTTGGGGTGTTACACGCTGCAACGGCTCGTGCAACTCGTCTCACAATGATTTTCGCCATTGCTTGGGGTGTTACACACTGCAACGGCTCGTGCTACTCGTCTCACAATGATTTTAGCCATTGCCTAGGGTGTTACACGCTGCAACGGCTCGTGCAACTCGTCTCACAATGATTTTGGCCATTGCCTGGGGTGTTACACACTGAAATGGATCGTGCAACTCGTCTCACAATGATTTTGGCCATTGCTTGGAATGTTAGACGATGCAACGGCTCGTACAACTCGTATCACAATGATTTTAGCCATTGCTTGGGGTATTACACGCTGAAATGGATCGTGCAAATCGTCTCACAACAAAAAGCTACACAGTAGCCTAACTCGTGCCGGTCCTTGCAAGTTATAAATTCTAATAAGCCGCTATAGAAACATAAATTAAAGTAATGTGATTTTGATGGGAGCTAAGAAGGATCTGTTAATAAGGAAACGAAAGAAATCGAATCGGTTAGAACTAGCTACAACTTTGTTTTATTTTAATAAGCCAAATTGTCTCAAAACTTTAGTTTTTAAGCTGAGAAAAAAACGAAAAAGCAAAACACAACATGATTTACCCAGTATGGAAATTTGTTTTCCAGCGAAAAAAAAAGGAAAAAGACAGCGCACTGTGATACTTGAACTCACGACGCAATTAGACGAAGCTTTGAAAAGAGTAGCAGTGGTGAAATTAATCTTTAATTGCTCTCGGTCTCTACGACTAGCTATGCTAATCGGGTATTCTTTAGTTTTATCCTCGATTTCTGACTAGTTTCAGAGCTATGTTTTTGTAAAAGTTTCAATTTATCGATAATTTTGATTTAGCGACATAAGTGTCTACTGCGCATGTGCATTCGAGGTTTTGTGATTTATCTTTTACTGATAACGATGATAATAATAATAGAAAATAATAATAAAATTAATAATGACTTCTTTGATCTTGAAGCTTTTCTACAGAGCACCTATTCATCTTCAAAAAAATAGTAGAAACAAATACAATTTTCAGCAAAGATTGACTTAAGATAATGAATCACAGCATCAGAAATGGTCGAGTAGTGAAGTTTCCAGACAATTGGAGACTTGCTGTAGTAGTCAGCAACAAGTAAGTACTGACTTCCTTTGTAGTCAAACATGTCTGAATCAAGTTCTTGGTACATCGTGTTTATGGAGAGGCTCTTTCGGCTGTTGTTGTGAGTATTTAATTAATGCATGTACTGCAGTTCGAAGTTAACTCTTTAATTTCTTTTGATATTCCGGGCCAGAAGAGACACGATTTGGCTCCCAGCAGACACTTTTCAGTACCCATGTGGCCTTGGTGTATGGGGCTCAACATGTTCTATCGTAAAGTTGCAGGGATGACAAAACGATGATCCTTGAGCATTAGGCCATTCTCGACACTCAAGTCTTCTCGGAAGTTCCAGTAGTCCTTTAGGTCACTAAGACAGTCCTAAAAGGATTCTGGCCATCCCTGGTACACTGCATATTTCAGGTGGCACAGTGTCTCGTCCTTGTTTGTTTCCTCTCGAATCTCCTGAAGTTTAGCTGGGGTAGCTGGAAGGGTGCCTGTAACTGTGTCTACTTGAATTTCTAGAAGCGCATTCTCCTGTGTTGAAGGTTCCATGTGGCAGACTCGTGACAGCGCGTCGGCTACAATATTGGTTTTACCAGGTATGTATCTTATATCTACATCGTACCTCGCCATCCTTAGGAGCAGTCTTTGCAGTCGTGGCGATGCGCTAGCAATGCTTTTCTTCCAGATGCTTTCTAACGGTTTGTGGTCAGTTTCCAGTATCACTTTCTTGCCATAAACATAGTGGTTGCGCTTTTCGAGTGACCAACAGGCAGCTAGCAGTTCTCGCTCAGTGTTACTGTATCTCGTTTCTGCATCACTTAAGGAACGGCTTGCATAACAAATGGGCTTTCCATATTGTAGTAGCACACATCCTAGACCTTTCTGGCTTGCGTCCGAGTGAATGATGTTGTCTTTCTCCTTATCATCATATGCCAAGACAGGTGCATTAGTTATTAACTGTTTCAGTTCCTTAACTGCTCTATCGTGTTCTTGAAGCCACACAAAGGCTACTTCTTTCTTCATCAATTGGCGAAGAGGTTCTGAGATTTGGGCTATTGCTGGTGAGAATCGATTCAAGTAATTAATCATTCCCATGAATGACTGAAGCTCTGATAGGTCTTGCGGTGGTTGCATTTCGACAATGGACTTTATCTTTTTCTTGTCTGGTTTCAGGCCCTCAGCAGTCCATGTAAATCCGAAGAAGGATATTTCTTTAACTTTGAATCAAAATTTGTCTGGATTGAATTTTACATTGTTCACTCTTGCTGTATTAACAGTGTTCAGCATGTGTCGATCATTGTCAGCTTCGCTTCTGCCGAAAATAAATGTGTCGTCTGTAATTCCACTCAAAACTTGTACTTGTTCAAACGTTGAACCATCTTTTCTTGGAAAATGTCTCCGCTGCAAGTGAGTCCAAATGGGATTCGATTCCACTGGCACTTGCCCCATGGTGTACTGAAGGTACAGAGTTTACTGCTTTACTCATTAAGGTTTACCTCCCAATAGCCACTCCGGGCGTCAAGTATACTGAAGAATGCGGCACCACCGACATGAGATATTACATCATCAACAGTCCTTGTGTAGTAAGGGTTCCGATGTATCGCCTTGTTAAGGTCACGAGGGTCGAGACACAGTCGAATTGACCCATCTGCTTTAGGTGTAACTACAGTTGAATTGATCCATGTTGTGTATTCATTCTGTACTTCAATGATAATTTCAAGCTCCTTTAGCCTTTCCAGCTCCGTTCTTAGGCTGGCTGTAGGTGAACGGGTACCTTTCTGGGCGGGCGTTGGACTGGAGGGATATTTTTGTCAATCTCTATGTGGTAGGGTTGCCCAGGGAAGAGGCCAATACCAGTAAACACATCTTTGTACTCTTTAAGTAAATACCCTTTTGTTAATGGGGTAGGGTGCCCCTTCCCATTGACATCATATACGTTCACTGTTTGGCGGTGTTCATGTGCAGCTTTGACAGCCGTCAAAGGCGGAGGGGTTGGCGCAGTGTTGAAATCTCTGCCTCCCAATCCTGAGGTCCCCGGTTCGATTCCCGGCCTGGTCGAATATTCAGGTGATCTTCTTTCCCGCCAAAGTTCACTCAGCTTTCCATCCTTCCGGGGTCGGTAAAATGAGTACCAGCATACATGGACCACTTAGAAGCGGCAGCCAGAGGCGCCTATATATATGCTTCCGGTCCGCTGGGGGTAATTGATCATTGTAAAGCGCCTTTGAGCAGCATGGAAAAGGCGCTATATAAATGCATCACTTTACTTTTACTTTACTTTAGTTTCAACAAGTTAAGTTTCTGTGCAGTGGAATTCCCTATGACCACTGGTCCATCGACATTTACTACTTTAACTGTTATCTGTTTTGGTGTGGGGTTGTGGGGACCCTGTACATACAATTGGCAAGCGCCAAGGTTTGGAATTTCTGTTTTCCCATGTGCTGTTAGCACTACTGTGGGTTTCATAGGCTTGTTTCCCCTTGGGGTACAATTTGTCGTACAATGGCTTAGGAACAATGCTTGTTTCTGCCCCTGAGTCTATCTTGCATAGAACTGATTTTTGACAACTTTTTCTCTTAGCTGAGACTTTGATATTAAGGAGAGCTTTTTCCTTAGAACATACCATGTTCACATTACTGTCAATGGGTGATGCTAGGATTGGGCCCATAAACAGATATTCACTATCAGAAGTTTCACTTGCATTGGCTGTGGATTCTGACACTACTTGGTTTATGCCTTCCTTTCTTTTCTTAGAAAAACAAACTTTTGGAAAATGTCCTGTTTTGTGACAGGAATAACATACGGCATTTTTGGCAGGGCACTTGTTACACGAGTGTAGCCCACGTCCAAAGCGAAAACATATTTTCTGTTTTGAGTTTGGACTAAACTAAGGCTTAGCTTTATGTGACTTACTTGGTTTATCTTGTTTCCCGACTGAGTTTACCTCCATGTTCATAGACTTAAGCTGGTTTTCTGCTGACTCCTCAGCTTTCGCTAAATCTATGGCTCGCTGTAGAGTAAGAATATTTCCCTCCTTTAGACAATCTTTCCTTACACGGTGGGAATTCATGCCGAAGACAAGAAAATCCCTCAGAAACCGCTCTTGATCCGCTGTCGGGTAATTTGCCTCTTTTACTAGCAGCCTTAACTTTGAAATGAATTCTTCGAGCGATAGCGTTCCCTGTTTCAAATTATAATGTTCCCATGCCGCCATTAATTCATTGGAATGCGGTTTTACAAACTTCTCAAAATTTTCAAAGTATTTATCCAGCACTTTTTGGTCATCTTCCCGAGGCCACGTTACTCTGATCAATAAAGTTGGTACTTGCATTTTATCGCCTCATCAAGTTTGACCAAGGGTCCAGTAAATAATAATTCACAGTGTTGCTTCCACAACTTGTAGCGGTTATACACACCTTCGTCCGTAGACCAATCCATTACGGGTCCTTTGAAAATGTGACTCGCAGCAGCGGCCATTTTGCGATCTTGAAAGGATGTCTTTTCTCGTCGTTTTCTCCCACTTACACCAGTAGAACGGCGTGAAATTATCCCTGTTTGTTATTACTCTTGTAATCCCAACTCGGACACCATGTAAACGCATGTAGGGTTCGCTTAATCACACTATACTCGACTATATTAGTCTATTTAGCCATGTTTACTTAACCATGTGCTCGTTAGCGTACAACTGCGCATGTCCAAACACAGGGAGCCCATTCCTTTAAAAACCTGACCTCACTAGAATGGGGGTATTTGGTTCACAATGTCACAAGTATAACCGTGATACCAAGACGTTGGAACACCAAAAACATATATCAACGCCATAAAATCGCCTCATGCCACGGAGTGGAAGCTGGCTATGGAAGAAGAACTAGAGTCACTCAAAAAGAATGAAATTTGAAATAACCATGCTACCAGAGGGTATGAATTCAGTAGGGGGAAATGGGTCTATACCATAAAAAAAATCAGAAGGTTCTGAAGCATTTAAGGCCAGATATGTTGTAAAAGGGCATAGCCATGTGAAAGGAATAGATTATCAGGAAGTTCAGGAGACCTTCGCACCAGCAGCTAACATCGCCTCAGTTAAAGTTGTTAGACCATGAAATATTTATAAAACAGCCGGAGGCTTTTGTAGAGATTTCGGATATAGTGGGGGGGGGAGGGGAGATGATGTAAAAATTAAAGAAATCTCTCTATGGTCTCAAACAGTTGGGCAGGAACTGGAATAAACGTTTGCATGAGCACGTGGTAGGGACTGGTTTTGACAGAAACCCAGTAGATCATTGCCCCTTTTCTAAACAGGTAGATGAGGACATAATCATGGTAAATGTTTGGGTTGACGAAATAATCATATAGCATCAAGTAGTATGGATTTGGTAAATCAATTCAAGGAGGGGATGAGACACCGACTCGAAATAAAGGATTTAGAGGGAATTTCATACTTCTTAGTTATAGATTTCAACCAGTCTGATGGAGAAAATAAGATGAATCAGAAGAGATACTTACTTAGGATGCTTGATCAACTCGGAACTACACGCCTTATTAGAGTCATTCACTGGGCTACCTGTTATATTTAAACATTCGTTAGTACGAGATACTGGCCTTTTCCCTAATTTCAATATATACTGAACCCTGACAGAGATACTTCTAAATCCGTTTACTTTTCTTAAATGCGTAATTACCTTGCAGCATAAGAGTAGTATTTTGTATAGCTGAGTCAGTTCTGAAAGCGTTAGCAAGTCATCGCGTCTATAAGTAATGAAATGAATCATGAATTTTAATGGTCAGTTCTCCTATCCACATTTTCGCTGACAGATCAAAATGCTGTTTTACGGATCGTGATAAAAATGGACCGCTTAGCTATTTTCAACAAAAATTTAAACGATTTTGGAAAAACAAGCTCTTTATTAGTTCGCAGTAAGTTCTCTACCATCATTGCAGTGACACAGTGCGCGTATTAGCTACTTGTCTTTTATTATATCTGAATAAATCAAACAAAATTTCAAATTTCACAGCGCAGAAAAAAGAAAACATTTATATGAATCTACTACAATTGATATAATACCCGTTCAGGTTCGTGCAGAAAAAATTAGACAAAAATGATAAACAAAGTTTACCTCAAGAACAGTTCAAAAAGTGCTGCATTCATGGTGTCAGCAGTCTGGAGTTTATTTACATCTTCTGTTGAGCTGCAATGTTCCAGATCGTCGCTAATTAAGTAATTCTCCACTCAGAGTTCATTTCAACAATAGATCAACGTGAGATAATTTGGTTTGTGTTTGAAAATTCATCTCATCTACAATATGTTTGTATATTTGTAAGCTGCCATAGTCCTCCGGGAAGACAATAGACCATTTCACGGTTCCTGGAGCCTCTACATGAAACTGAGGCGAAGGTTGACCAGGCACAGTGAAGTAGACATAATAATTATAAGAAAGAAACTTATTTGCATGTCTATTATTTTCACTTCTCTAGCTGCGCAATGTCAACCTTCGTCTCGCTTTCATGTAGAAGCTTGGTTACCTTTCAAGCGACTGTGAAATGGTCTATTTTTCATGTCTGCAAACTCAGTATAAATTAATTTTGTATGTGCCAACTTTCCCACTCGATAGATTGCGGTAATGTTGAACGGCATAATCTGTTATCAAACCAAAGACTGAAAGAGCAAATGATCTTCTGGACTAAGGCGCCTATTTGTATTTTTTTCTTTTTGAGTCAAATATAAACTCAGTTTTAGCTGTTCAGTCATTCTACAGAAAATTTCGAATACAATCCACATGTCGACTTCAATATAAATATATTTTGGCCTGTAGGGCACAAAGTCTCTGAGCCATAACTGTAAAGGCACGGAAACACAGAAACGGAAGAGCGAGGAAAACCTACGCCCTTGACGTGACTGATGGGTGCAAACCAAGCGAAAAATTAATAAAAAAATGAGAAAACTGAGAAACGTCCAGTAGCGGATAAACAGGAGCGCAGTAAATACAGTAAACACAGAAGTTCACCAAAGAAACACTGGCTCGACGCAGATGCCCCTTTGTGGGAGTCCCGCGACCAACACGGCCTCCCCCCCAAACCCGCCCCAGGAACGCGCCGGCCGCCTCGGCCTCGTCGGCCCTCGGCTGCAAGGCTCAGCTAACAATCAGGCTCAGATTTTCACAAAAATTACAAAGTAAAGTAGAAGCTTAACGTTTGCGGGATGTGGCTGGAAAAATAAGTATAACTGTCTTGCACTCATCAGCACGGCACAGCTAATCATCAGGCTCAAATTCAACACAGTTCTACAGAAATATCAAGTGCCTCATTAGAAAAAAGCAAGACAAAAAATAGACACGTACTGGCACAAACGCAAAGATCTTTACCTAAAGAACCAGCACAGATGAAACTGTTTTATGGTAATTACCGTTTTATTAAACCACATATATTAATGTGAAATAACTCGTGTTGTTTGTTGAAAACTTCTCGTATTTTGAAATCAATATTGTTAATTCTTCAAGTATGAACTCTTCTTTAAAATGTACGTCTCTGCTTTTGTACAATATATCTCTATTTCTCAAACCAATGGCGTTGAACTCCCCACGAAAGGTTTTCAGATTGACCGAATGTGGAAGCTTTATCGGTGAAAATGATTACCATTAACCCTCACATGCTTTAAAGCATCTTTTAGTCTTTGCTTCACATTTTATTGGTTCTCATCAGCTCAACGGAGAATCGGTCAGCTTAGAACAATAAGATCATCTTTAACTGTTCAACAAAACCAGCCCTTAACATCAAAGCACTCACTCGCATGACTGTTCTTGAATGATTGTTCAAACACAACTGTACGTGTTGAGGAATTCTTTGGATTTGATAACATAAAACGTCTCTTTAAAGCTCTTGTTTACTCCATTCTTTTCAGGCTTGTTTTGTACGAATCTTTATCATTCATTCTAGAATTCCCATTTTTTCATAGTTAGCTATCAAAAGTATATTCGCGCAGAAAAGAATAATTTTTCATTCGTTCCAGTACATATTTCTTTTGTCTTTCCGTCCACACCACGTAATTTCTGGTCAGCGTGCGCGTCTTGAAAATTATCCTCGCGCAATCGTCCAGGTATTTTTTGCTGCACTGTAGTTTCAGGTATTTACACACTTTCATGAGAGTCTTTCGCGGTCGTTTAATGAACTCTTTATGATGCAGTTCCAAAACCATGCCCTTGACCAAATATTTTTCCTGTAATTGTTGATTCATATTGGCAAGGCTAAAATATCTGCTAATCATTTGGTCTAGAAGTTTTGTATTGTTGACCTGTGGAAAGAGAAACAAACTATTGTTTAACACTATTTCATTTCAACTGAACTTTTTTCCCCAAAGATTTTTATATTTTTTGCTATTATATTTTTAAAATGAGTGTGCTGTGTAAGTAAAGCTTACTCATTTGTTACAGTTATTCGAAAGAGAGAGATAAACATCTTGTTTTTGCAGCCACAAAATCAGTTTGTTCCATTTGTTATAGCGTTTTTCTAAAGCTTCCCTCTTTTGTGCAACGTGCAGTTCTCACGTATAGTTCTGTTTTGTAAATTCCTATGTGTCATTAAAAATATCTCCAATTCTGGTTTTATAAGTTTGTTTTTTGCTTTTATAAACATTACATTTTCCAATAATTATGATATGAATAACTAAGCTGAAATATTCATAATTTAATATGCCACCAGACTTATGATTTCATTTACAAGTATTTTAGTTTTGTGCTGCTGAACCAGTTGAGGTAGATACTCATAAAGCCACTGCCCACCGAAACTGAATCAGAAGAAGTGTTTCAGTAGATATCAGCGAGGCAATCAATTGAAAGTTCCTCTCTCCATCATTTTACAATTAAATTGAACTCCTGTATTTATTTATTTATAGAAAGTGATTAACTATTCTCTGTTGTAATTTATATTTGTAAAATTTCGACTTTGTAACTAGTGCAGAAAAGACAGTCCAAATGTTATAAGTCTTGTTATTTCTTTTTGGACGGTCTTTCCTTTAGATGGCAGCATTTTGTTATCAAATGTGGGTCTTAAGAGATTTAAAAAATGCTATTAAGAACACATTTACAAATAATCACTAAAACTAAATTTTTCACCCTTTCACTGTATTATATTTCAAGTTGAATATAAAAATAATTTACGTCAAAATTCATTTATCAATGCCTTTATTCTTGTATTTTACCTCAGGTTGTGTATTTAAGGTAAACTAAACTTCTGAAACTCTGTAAATTAATGTCTAATGTTTTTGTGAATTTGTGTCAACCTTATTTTTACTTACTTCTTGCTCATTTGTCTTTCAACCGACCATTGTGTGTTACTAAGTCACTAAGTCACTAAGCAATATGGCCACGAAGCACTTCTAACCTCGTGGTTAATTCAATTTTTCTTCTCTTTACACTTAATAGTTTGGTAGTGTATGGTAAATAAATAAGCTTGTTGTAAATGGCCCAAAAACAAACAACTTTCGCACGCCTCTCTGTTTCCGTGTCAATATCTACTATCTTGGAGGTAGATACTATCTCACATCTACGAATTCTAAACCAATTAAATTGCTTGTAGTCAAGCTGATTATACTAAAATCAGATATTTACAACAAAAAAACGGCACTAAGAGTTGTTTACCTAATTAATACATTAACAGTTAGTACAGAGGTAACGTACAAGAACAGTCATGGTAAACTCAAGGAAATTAAAAGCGAAGAGCCACCCCGTGGATGTACACTAATAAAGGTCATTATCATCATCATCATCATCATCATTATCATTATCATTATCATTATTATACATTGAAAAGGAATAATTTCTTTCTTGGATGATGGTTATGCAGGCGAGATCGATCACAGTTAGTAGAGTCAACGAGTTTTGAAACTTTGCAGTGAGAAAGAGAGAGAAGCCACACCTCCAACAATACGCACAGTTGTAAGTAGTGTAAAACTACATTATATTTAGGAATATTTAACTTTAGACAGAGGCTAACACTGTACAAAATGAATCCGTAGCCATTGCAACTGCAAATTCAAATATGGTCATTTGAAACATTGTGGTTGGTTTACAATGTTCTTCAAACTGTTAAATCTGTTCGAACCTACCCTTTGAATTCCAAAACCTTTGGTGAGAAGCTGGATTGTCAACGGAAGCTACGACGAGATACCAGTCTCACTGTTTCCTATATCCACAGCCGAGCTGCAGTATGCATATATTAAGTCACCTTACTACCAGGGTTAAAAATATCGCTTTTGTCCATATTATAATGAATTTCTTACCATATCTACCTCGCCGTCTCTTACAGCAAGTCTTAACTTTAACGCCCTCAAAAGCAGTGTTGCAATGTTGTCGAAGGGATTTCTGACAACATGGAGGAATCGTATGGGCAAGTCAATTGCCTTTTGAATTTCCTTGAAAACTTTTGGCTGTGATTTTCCAATTAGAGTTCTCGTGGTCTTACTTCCTTTTTTGTCACCAATAACCTAAAACGAAACAGATTGTTATAATTATATAGTTATGATTTTTATCGAAACGCCCATGCAAACGGACGCAATATTGTTGGCCTGATGAAGTGGAATCCAGCAATCTGGATTCTGGATAACACGAAAGTGGAATCCAATTCACCAGTTAGTGAAATCTAGGATCCAGATTTCTGGAATTCACTTCACCAGTTGGTGAAATCCAGAATCCAGATTAATGGAATCCAATTCACCAAGTGGTAAAATCTACAATCCAGATTGCTGTAATCTAATTCAACAGTTAGTGAAATCCAGAATCGAGATTGTTGGAATCTAATTTATCAGCTGGTAAAATCTACAATCCAGATTGCTGGAATCTAATTAACCAGTTGATAAAATCTAGAATCCAGATTTCTGGAATCCACCTTACCAGTTGTTCAAATGTACCTACCAGATTGTTGAAGTCCACTTTACTAGTCGGTGAAATATAGAATCCAGATTGCTGGAATCCAATTCACTAGTTGGTGAAATCCAGAATCCAGATTGCTGGAATCCAATTCACTAGTTGGTGAAATCCAGAATCCAGATTGCTGGATGCCACTTCATTAGATAGTGGAATCGATAATTCAGCACTAATCTGGATCAATTTATATTATGGAGTCAATATTTTCCCTTACAGTCCAAATAATCCACAAAGTATTCTTTAACAAAGCAACGTTCTCTTATCTTGCTTACCGAAATATGCCTGTCGAATTTGCCCTGCCACTGGTTTGGAACGCTGTATGTGTAAGCATGCCGCGTGGAATTTGAACGTATACCAGATTTGGCTTCTATACTGGAATCGTGATATAGTAAATCAAATAATGCATATCTGTTTCTCCTGGGTGGATCCAAACTCTTCCATTCCGTTATAATATCAACTTCATGGGACACGACTGCGTGAGGATGAGCGTCAATAAGTGAACCCACTAAGCTGTGCCCGCTCCGAGGGTATCCGATAAAAAGAACAAATATTTTTATATTGTCGTAAACCTCGCGAGTTGGCCAGTTAGCTTCCTCTCGTTTCGGCATTTGGTTTGATGGATTACCTAAGAAGAACGAAGAAATACATGTGAGGAGTAAATTTTACACTAACTGCATAAAATTTACAAATTCGATTATCACTATCATTATCATTAAGTATACTACATCATTTTCTATTAATTTTATTACCACTACCATTGAAATTGCAAATGCAAATGACTACCATTATCATTACCTCTTCCATTACCATTACCATTACCATGACCATGACCACTATCACTGCATCAGCTTTACTATGGTATAATTGTCCTTGCTATTTCTATTGTTTCTTGGAATTACCTGAACTCATTATTATTATCATCATTACCATTATCTTACCTTTACCAAAATAATTAACTTATACAATAACTACTATCATTATTGTCATTATCTTTACCTTGGCAATTACAATTTAGTACAAATTACAATTTAGTACACTATCAAGTGAATTGTTTTGGACTGCCCACACCAGTACAGTTACGAAAAATGGAGTTGCTAGCTTGATACAAGTTTCTACTAAAAGACAGAAATAATGAACTAATAAGCTTATTGGCAAACAAGATCATTAGTTTGGGAGCTGAATATACCGCCTTAAAATGAACGTGAATAAACATATAAAGCCGATTGAATCTATCAACGCCGGATTCAGTAAAAACCGCATCAGCAAGTTTTAAAATGTACTGTATCAACAAAGCAAGAAACAGTTTCTTTACCGCAGCTTAAAGCTGCATGCTGCGGTGTGTCTTTTGATTCACTTTGAGTAGCAATGGGGTCTTTCCAAAGTTAATGCATTGAAAGCTTCTCTTAAATTTGGTAAAAAGCCAAGTCTTTGTCACAACAGAGGAGGGCATTGATTTTAAGGTCTATGTATTACAACATAGTATTTTTTCTATTTTACACATATCAGCACAACAGTTTCAAGATAAGAACACAAAGTAGATACATTCTATTAACCTCTAATAGAAAAAGAGAAAACGATTTGCAACAGAGTATTGAATTGAAAGTTTGTTATGCAATGAGATCTGCTGTTGACAAGTAAAGCAAAGCCAAATTTGTTAACGCCTAACCTTATCTTCCTAGCTGGTGTATAATTCTGATTAAGACTTAATGTAAACAGTATTAATTCCTTCGTGTGAGTGGGTTCGTGAAGCTCATGAATGGACTACTTATTTAAAAGTTACGCTGGCCAGAAAAAACAACAACTTAAGATCTCAAATAATGAAACTTCTTAATATAATCTGAATCATGAAAAACGGATTTATAAATTCAAAGCATTAGCTATAGCTAGTGTGAATTACAGTGAAACAAAAATGAATATTTATTTGATATATTTTACCAGAACAAAGCTTGTATTCAGTTAATTTAACTTTCAAACTGGCTATGATAAAAAAGTAGGGTAAGTCCTAACTGGAGTTTGAAATCGGATACGCTTTCAATAAAAAGTAAGGAAATTAAATGAATACCAAGCAAGCGTTAATTTAAAACTTAGGACCTGGAACCAATCCATCTCTCTCTCTCTAAGTGCAACCGCCTATCCGATGTTTGACAAACTTTGTGTCACGCCTCATGCATCTCTGTTTCTCACAAGCTCCCAAAGGTGCCTGGGACGAATATTAACATTGTCAAGAAGGGTTTTCTTGAGGACCCCACGCGCACTTTCCACGCGCTTTTTCCACGTGCACTTTCCACTTATTCGTCCACTGAGACTGAGATCCTCAAGGGCTTCTTTACAGATCGAAGGCATTGCCAAGAAACTTCCAGAGTCGCTCTTCGATTGATCTTAAACGTTGTTGCTCCCTGCCGACTCATTGCAAAACTTCTTTACTGGTGACCCTTTCGACCTAACCGATCCAAGTGCAACTCTTTTAAAGATACCAAAGGTTGTCTGTTTTAGCTCTAACAGAGTCATGGTAATCGCGGCAGCAAACCAACATAGTTGGGTGCAGGGTTTAAAAACGGTAGAAAATGGAATGGTTCCAAGTTCCAAGTTTCTGCCAGCTAAATCACATTGTTTGCTTCAGATTCACCATTCAGACATAAATTTACCCTTTAGTAATAAACATTAAAGTTGACCTGGCAATGACCCCGGTTATACACAAAACGCTATTTAATATAAACGATAAATCAGTGATTATGTGAAGAAAGACAGTGAAACATTTGAAATTGTTAAGTAATAAAAACCACCAGTGTCTTTGAGTTCATGATAATACATTTTTGAGTTTAAATTTTTATGTCCATATTAAACGACAATATACTGATATATATATTTATATCTTGCATAGTTTGATAGTAAACCAAAACAATGGCGTCCCAGTAGAAGGATTAAAGAAGGATTCGGTTGTCTCCTCTTAAAATTGATAAATATGTATAGTAGCGAAACGGAGGAAGACGAAACTTCTCAAAGATCCAAGTTTAATAAAAACGTTTCGGCCGTTCGGCCTTCTTCAGTAAAAATCTACAAAAACCTATTTACACATATTACAAATCTAAAATCTAAAAACAAGCGAGCCTACATATATATATATATATATATGAAGCATTAATTGACAACAGTTGGATATTTGCAATAAATGAACAAATTTTCTCTCACTTGTGCAGTATTGAATAAATACTTCTTGTTGCAAAATTCGAAAATTTTGGGCTGGTCTGATGAATGTAAACAAAGCATTAGTTGGGAATAGCCTTAAGCCATTTACACTAAATTGATTAAAGTAAAAGCACGGTTCTTAATCAGCCAATCGGGAGCTGTTGTGGCCATGGGAGCCATGGGTGGATTCACACGGAAAAACACATGGGAGATCGAGTATTCTAAGCGAGTCTGATACTCAGCAAATTGAATTAAAAAAACATCAGATGCACCAAAAGGTCCTATAGGAAAACAAAAAGTTTAAACAGTTTGTAAAAACAATATGAAAGCAGACTACATTCACTGGGAAATCTCAAGCACATATCCTGCAATATAGTACCTTCTTGCTAGATTCAAAAACAACCAAACTTAAACCCTCATCACAATATTTTATGGGGACTGAACCAGCATGATTTGGCTACATCCGGCATTCTTTAAGTACCTTAAACGGATAAAAGCAACAGCAAGTGTATTTCTCGGCACACCCATACTCCGACACATAACAGGTGCCGGTATTCGTGATACCCTGCAGGGTTGGGTTGTCAAGATGTTTTTAACCTTAATACTTCTTAAGCGAAAATTCAAAGAACATCTTTTTTACCAAGGAAAGAATTAGGGTGCTAATAAAATTCTGTTCAGATTTTCCAAGAAACAAACATGTGAATACCGAAACTCCCACCTAAATCAGTCTATATAAGATCGGAAGCGGAGAATGGATTACAAATCTTACCTAGCGCTCGTTAGAGGTCCTCGGTTTTCGGAAAACCGGACCCTGAACTCCATTGCTTGAGCGTGCAAAAAAATATTCTTTAAACATTACAAAAGACATACAGCTCAACGTTGTTATTTCTTATCCTTTAGGATTTGAATTTATGTACCGTATTCCATGCATTTTGGTATTATGTATATACGAATACTTACCATAATGACAGAACTAGTTTTTATCTTAAACTAATACATGATTATAATTGTAAAATACAACAACAAATATCACAAAAAAGGTTGTACATAGAGAAATCTTTAAGCGAAGAATCACCGGCTTGGTTGAAAATGTCATTCTAAGCCGAGGCTCGTTGCTCAAAAAACAGTCGAAATGGTTACATGTCCTACAAAACTGGAAGCAAATAATACAATACACACTGCAAATATATCGATGAAAAAGAGGTATAATACTTCATTAATGAAGGGCTCGTGTGTCTAATTATACTTTGCTTTAGTTTATGATCAAAACGGGAACAACATTTGATAAGGTTTTGTTTGGGGTTCAGGCCATTGTTAGGAAGTAATGCTCTGTGGCAGCGCAAAGTCTGAAAGTAAAAGAAATAACGCGAAGACAAATGATCGTGGATTTCTGAGTGTTTCAAACGAAGTTGTTACCAGTTTCCGCCAATTAAAGTTTAAACGTCATGAAATGATTATGGTGTTTGTATCAAAATTTTGAAACAAATAAAATTTTACAGTTGTCGTTATCTCACAGATTATGACAAAGTTAAAAACATTTCCTTCAGCACGTAAATTCAAGGAAACGGAAGAGTTGAGAGTTGAAAAGGAAACCTTTTCTGCCATGACAATAAACACGAACTGAATCAACAACGTTCGGATAAATGCAAATTATTCGCTCGTTCAACATATTCTTAGTTGTTTGTTTAAAACAAGCCTAAAAAACATCAAGCATTTTCTTCGTTGTCAATTTCCCGATAATCTTTAAACATCCTGTCTCATTTATTAAATCTGAAAGAAAAATTTTTTGTGAGGAAACTACTGGCAAGTGCGTAAGCGACAAGAGTGTAATGCATGGGAACTGTCAGTTCACCTGTAATTTACACTTCTTACAAAAAGCATCGCCTTTTTACTCCAACGAATAAAATTTTAGATTGTTATTAGATCGTCTGATTTGCTTTCAGCGCCGACGGATGGAATCGTCATCTAAGCACTGGCAGGGCGCGCAAAATCAGGGATCACTGAAACAACAATTAAACTGATTTTGAGAATGCTTTGGCATATTCCCATGTAAATTTAAAAATTGTTTGAGCTAAGTCGAGAAGGGTGCTTCGGATTAGTTGTGAGATCAAGCAATACCCTTAGGATTGCATCCGTTTGATCGTATTCTTTCTTAAAAGGAAGGAGCAGAATCGAAGTGATTTCAGGAAGCTGCTGCACAAAACTTCAAATTACTGACTGACAGCTCTACTGAGCCGGACATAGGTTTCTGCTTTTCCCACCACTTCAACATAACAATCCAACTACATGTAGTCGAATAAAAAATGAATGTTAATCTGTCATTCAGTGATGGTATTGAAAAGTGTAGCAATGAACTCTTACAGCATCACGGCTTTTCTCTTGAAGGCAATTACTTTTAGTTTTAAAATGGTATATAAAGACCTATGAAAGCATTTCGTTGGTGGCTGAAGGAAGTACGGAACCGACAAACTGTGCTAATTATATACAACTTCATGAAAAACAAATACCATTCGTGCGGCAAATGTTTGCGTAGTGAGCAAAACCATTTAGCACCCAATTAAACCTAACCACAACAACAGAACAGTATCCAGAAACTAGCTGGCTTCTAATTTTCTCACTAGGATGTGTCTTGAGCGACTTCTAAATCGTGGCTCATTTATTGACATCAAGGTACCTGAATAAAAACACGAAAATTATTTGGGCCAAAGGAGCTAACAATAACATTCCATTTTCGTGGTCTATAATGTAATATGATGTCCTTAAGAGTAAGACGTCAAAAACTGATGAGGAAACACGTCAAGCCGCACGACTTCGTTTCATGGTGCACTTTCTTAAAATGTTTATCGATTTCCCTTATTTCGACCACGTAAAAGCAAAATCCATTTCTATTTCATACTTAAATGCAAATTTTCAGGATGTCGATCATTTGTTCTTTACAGGGCGAGTTTTCGACGCAACAATTATTATGTTAAAGAATTCATTCTTTTCTTTCGGGTTGAAAACTAGAAATACACATAGCATACCAACATAGTAAAAGAAATATGAGCTTTTGATGTAAATTGTTTAGAAAAATAGTGTTTTTCTAATGTACATGTATTACAATGACAAAGTGAACTGCGATAAAAAAAACAACTAAAAAGTACTTTATAAAAGTAGCAATAAGAGATCGTGCGATTCTGTGACATTACCACACATAGCTTCTCCACCCAACGGAGAGTGGAATGTACCATTTATTTTATCATTGTGAATGGAAAAAAAGATATGTATTGCAATATTACAAGTCCATGCAATTCCTTATTCACAGAAGTTAGCATAGGGCGATGCTTCCAACTCTGTTTTGCTTTGTCTTCTTTCCTATTTGGGACCTGATTTTCAAAGGCATTACGTTGTAACGTGTTTACTGTCCCATCGGAGTATTTTAGAAATTAGGTTCATTGAAAAGTTGTAAAAACATGTTTAGTTAAAGATGACCAATTTTTTTGTTAAATTTATTGCTAGTCTGCTTATTTGCTAGATCTTTGGGAATACCACTGTGAATTAGCAGCTGAGATTGAAGCTAAACGGATACTGCTAAAAGCTGTCACTTTTAATTTCTTTTCTTAAAGGTTAAAGAGCTCCAACGATACATTCCTGCAGTTCTAATAACGCTATTTACTAGTAATGGAGTTTTTTTTATTTCTTCAATACTCTGATAAAGTTCATATATCTTTATTGTATAATTCATGCCGGCTAAAGTTTCTTTTAATTTAAATTATTTTTTTAATTCATTTGAAACTCAAATTTTCATTGCTTTTCTTTTTTTCTGTCTTTTGCCTTCGGGATATTTTAACTTGATAAGGAACACCTTTCTTGCGTGTGTGCAGCGTTGTCGACAAATATGAAATTTCGGCAAGCCTTGTGATGCACGACTCATCTCCCACACGAAGTAAAACTATTTCTCAAGAAACGCTCCCAAAACTATTTGCCGAGGGACAAAATGAAAAACAATATAATCCAATCTCCTTCTTTCACGATTAAAACTAATTGCTCTCGAGTCTTATAAAATGTCAACGTAGCTTTGTTACAGTATCTTGGCATGCTACCACTGTGGCTGTTTCAGTGAATGTTCCGTGTACAAAACCAAAACTTAGAAAAAATTGGCTTTAAAAGCGTAAACAGAGCGTTTTGGGTGAGTGCAACTTTGTGCATGATTTCCTGACGGCAGTAAAATGGATGAACAGCTGTTCGTTATTAAAAGCATTATTTGCGGAATACCTGAGGCGAGGTATTTAGCCTGCTAGCCGGCCGTCCTAAAAATACTCTAACAAAACTCGCGGCTTCGCCGCTTGCTCACTACAGGGGAGCCGGCTTACAGACTACGAGGCATTTTGGTCATAAACGATTTATATTACAAACCGGCCCAAAGTGATCGTAAATAATATCTGTGGTAACTGATTGTTTTTTCTCTGACGAAGGGCTAGCGCTCGAAACGTCGGCTTTTTCAAACATTCACGGCGATGATAATTTTTTCACCACTATTT
>JAOBYJ020064373.1:0-11031 GCA_025403565.2 Palythoa heliodiscus
AATGATCTCTTATTCATCTAAGCACAGAAATCCCAATTTTTCGAACAAACAGATTACTGAATTGGCATTGAGATTAATGTTTGAAGAATTTCAGCTTGACATGATGTCTCAGAAATGATATTTAGCAAGAAAATAATCATGGGTATCACGGCAATGTTTACAAACGCAATTATACTCATCATTATGGTCAAGTTTTGAAATAATATTCAGATAGATTATTTATTTGATGTGTTACAAAATCTAGCCGATTAAGAGACTGAGAAAATGTTTTCTTGGAGAAAAACTAGGTTACCAAGCATTTAATTTGTCTTAATGAAAGATTCAGTTCGAGATTAGAGATCTGTGCATCGGTTGAAGCAGGAGGGATTTAATGGAAATATCTGCCAGTGTGCTGATACAAATGGTCATAACTTTTGAAATTCTGAAAACGTACTGTAGATTTTTCATATTGTTATTATTAAAAGACCGAACTTTAAAGCTGTGTAGTCTAAAGTTTTGAATTACGTCCTCCATTTGAAAACCATGCCTCAAAATCAAACCAATTTTACGTACTCGCTCGAAGGCGAATCGAATGGGTCATAACAGACTCGATTTCTCGCTTTCAGACAATTCTAAATTATTGCCGTTACTTTTTCGAACACCTACTGATAATAATGAACAAATTAATATATAACTTGTTTTTATATAATGCTTAGTAAATTGTTTACAGCACCACAGAAACTGCGACGTGCGCTGATGTTGCAAAATATTCAATGGGCCCTGCATGTGTTGCCAATAAATTGTTTTGAACTAAACTAAACTCATTTTGGTTCATTGCTAGATAAAGCCTTTCAGTTGCCAGCAGAGTTTCAGGAAAAATTATTTTTGACGCAAAATCAGTGTTCCGGGCGAGGTGGTTTTAACAGGGACACGCTCTAAAATCAAAAAGTGCACAGAAATAGAGCACAAAGTTTAATTTACCTGCAAACAAAGCGGTTTGAAGTCTTAACTCGTGATTATAATCTTTCACCACTCACAAATCATTGAAAATAACTCCTCTGCTTTGCTCTTGTGCAATTTGTTTTACAAAATCTGACAAACCGAACGTGAAACTGTTCATTTTTGTAAGGCAACTTTGCTTGATCCTTCGTGCAACACAAATTTGGGGCATTGCATCATGGGATATTTCAAAAAATTTCGCGCGGGAAGTAAAAAAGGCGTACAAACTAGAATAAATACCGGCCGGCTAAAATACGCTAAAATTCTGAACAATTCTATTTTTTATATATCCATTGCCATATTAATAGTTTATTTGTATCTTTTCATATAGATAGATCACATAATATATATACGCCCTATCTAGCTTATACATATCGCATTCAGACGTTTTTACTGCATATGATAATAAGTTTTATTTTGCTAAGTGAATCGCTGGTATCTTTAACAAACGAAGGTGCTTTCTGTGCAACTGGGTGTGGTTCCTTGAAATTGTACCCGAAAAAATAGCAATTTATCTAGGCAACATTGTCTATATAACACTGCGAATCACGTGTCGCATTTCAGCGTTGTCAACAAAGTCTATGTTTTTGCTTCGGTTTTCGCACGGACGGTCTCTCGCGCCTTCTGAGCTGTGATCTGACCGGTAAGCGCAGCTGCTTGGCTTGATATGGAAATCTGAAAGATAGCAATCGCGTAGAGATACCCTAAAAGATAGCAAGACCCCGAATTTTAAATCGTAAAAGATAGAAAGAATTCCCCCAACTTTTTTTAGGGGGCGTCTTCCCCAACCCCTTGGCCCTCCTTCCCCGGGCTGTGCTACAGAAAACATAACTGAATAGATTATAAGAATTCAAAGTGCCGTACAACAATCAAAGCATAATTACGAGGATTCAATAAGATATACAAGGTTAAATTCAAATCCCAGCCCTGCCGAGTGTTGAACATTTGTGTGACCTTCTTCTCCGCCAAAGTTGACTCAGTTTTCTATCTTTACGGCGCCGTTAAAATGAGTACCAGCTTCTGTTGGGGGCTAACCTGCGACGGATTACTGTCCCGTCCATGGCGGGTCAATGACTCTCATCCGCTTCACCACACTGAGAAACCGAAGATAAGCGCCAGCTCCGATGGGCCACTTAGGCTTGTAAAAGAATTTAGCTATCTAGCTAAGAGAATTTAAAGGATAATTATAGCAAAGGCAGATCTCAACCGTCTTAATCACACAAAACATTGCTGTTTATAAGAATATAAGAATTGTTATGTTTGAAACAGATTTCAACCGCCTCAACCACACAAAATATTACTGACATCCTTTTGGAGTGTTCCATTATTCTAGAATATAGAAGACCAAAACATTTAAAAACTTTGCTTGCCCTTTTTCGCTTAAGGCCTTGTAACATTAGTTTACAAAACAATAAAACGTACGTTGGCTGTCTTAAATGCAACAAAAGCTGTGACCTACGTGCGAACAGTTTCCATGAATCAACCTGTTTTTCAAGTACGCGTCGCGTCGTGGTTTCCTACGCTTATCTCGTGTTCTCCCATCCTGCCGTGTGTTAACGTCAGGTTATGTATAGATACGAAAACCACTTAATATTACTTTAATGTAAAACGGCTTTTACTGGGGCCAGGTTGTTTTAAGATTTTTCTTTAATTTCAGTTAATGAAGGCCAAGTGGCCAAAACGTCACTTAAGAGTAAAGTAAAAGAGGAGTAGGGAAGTCATTATGTTTGTAACTTAATTATTTAGGCAGTTATATTTAGGTAATTTATACAGTAAGATATTTCTATAATAAGCTACCTATTTAATACATTATTTCTTAAACGTATAAAAAAAGTTCCAGTACAAGTTGTAAAGCAATATGCAGCTCATCGATTCAGAAAAATTTCCTGCCTTTGTGCCGGTGACAGAACTTCAAAGAGTTAGTAATAAAGTGGTTCTTAAAACTATCAGAAAAGGAGATTTTTATGATAAAGTATTTTCTGAATCAGAGTCTGTAATCAAAAACACCTTCGCAAAGAGAAAGTTTTGGAGAAGTTTCCACGTGCATGGAGCACACTGCCATTCCCAATTGGGTTTACCTTTAGGAACGATATCGATATCAACATCAGGGGTGATGAGGGTTGGCATTCACAAACGATGCGTTTCCCTTCCATTTCATTTTTTTAATTATTATCGCCTCGCAACTTTATTGCTCGGCGTTCACCCGGCATTGCTACAGAGAGGCTTCAATGCATCAAGTTGAAGATTTTGACTAATGTAGTTTTTATTTTATCAAGCAGTTAATAAAAATTATTTTTACATGTGTTTATGGTAATTAATTATTAGTAATACATTTTTTTTGGAGCTACACTTAGGATTCCTTATAGATTTGTTGTGATCCACTTTAAGTGAAGGTTTCGTTACCAGGGTGGTAACTTAACATAGTTTATTTGTGGATATGTCACGTGCTTATACGGCTAAGTCTGTCTCCTCTTGCGTCAATGTACTTAGACATTTCTTGATCCAACGGCCGCCAGTTCCTCTTCTAATGAGTAAGAAAAGATGCAGTGTTGGTAGTTTATTCTGCCATGATAATGATAATAATAATGATAATAATGATAATAATAAGATAATAATAAAGCAGGCTTTTATAGTGCTCATTCAGGAGTTCAGAGCGCTTACATCTATGAAAGTAAGATAAAAATAACTAGAATAACTAAGGTAACAAAGGTAAGAGAAAAACGAAGCTAATAATTAGAATAACTAACTAGAATAGCTACGGTATGATTGATAATAAGAATAACTAACTAAAATAACTACGGTAAGAAAAAAGAGGAAATTAATAACTGGGTTATACAAAAGAGTTCTCAGTTTAGATTTAAATGTTGCAAGAGATGGTGCTTTTCTTACGCGCCGTCTGGGAGCTGATTCCATAGATGTGGGTGCTGTATGGCTAAAAGATCTGCTTTCATAGGTTTTTACTTTGAAATTAGTAGTTTTTCCTAACAGACGAACGCAATGCTCTAGCTGATTTAAATGGTATTGGTAGGCCAGAAATTTATTGAGGTGCTTATTGGTTCAAGGCCTTAAAAGTTAGTGGGGTTAATTAGTAGCGGTTGGTAATGGAGCCGTTCAATTACCCTTTTGCAATGTTTGTACTTAATCATAGAATTATAGAAGTTTTTATGGACACCTATATCAGAATGAAACTATTTCAATAATTAAAACTGGGACAAAAATTTCATCTTCACAAGTACTCAAAATCCCGAGCTCTTTTCAACAATCAAAGATAAGTCGGTATCTCCAAAGGTCTTGGTGGTTACACTTTACTGTTATGGAACGATTTAGAACGATTAAGCATTACGGTAAAAGTTTTAATCTATGCCTAGCAAAAAGACAAATTTCACCCTCCAGTAAATTGGTGCTGCATCACTGATGTCACAGAAAAAGGTATGCTATAGTTTGTTGTGACAAAACTGAACACAGAAAAGGTTATCTCTTAACGCTTTTAAGCAACCTACGGTTAAATAACAGTCGCGCCCGCGACCGATGACTTAAAAAATTGTAGCCTTCTCTAATTAATTAATACAACTATAATAATAATATAGTAAATATAAAAAGCCGATGATAGAGTTTACTGGTAACATGATCGTGTATATTAAGAAAAAGCTAAAAATAAACCTTTCTTTAAAGGCGTGTTCACCCTAGATTCGCAAACGCAAGCGCAGACGCAAGCGCAAGAGCGAGGACATTCACACCAGCGACCAAGTGATGCAAGTGGGCTTGCGTCTGCGTTTGCGTCATCCCCATTGACACTTGGAAATTTGTGAAGCAAGGTGTGCGCAAGGTGTGCGCAAGAAAATTTCCTTTTTCTGGCGTCTGCATCTGCGTCTGCGTCAAGTTACATTCACACTTGTTTTTATTGCCCTTACGTCTGCGTCTGCGCTTGCGTTTGCGTCGCTAGTGTGAACACGCCTTAAAGGGCCGTTAATTGTAATTGAATGAAGACAATTGTGTATAGTAATAAACGTTATTATAAAAGATTTGTATCTGATCTAAAATAGTAAAAACTAAAACATGTTATACACGTATTTAAATTTTAAAATTTTTTTAAAAACTTCTCTAAATTTTTGGCCACTATCTGTGACCTTCGTCAGAGTTAAGATATGCTAAATGTTTCGTAGGTCGAAAGTTAAGCATTTTGCTTCACAACGGCTTTGTAGACCCGGGGGAGTTCTTTTCTTTCATTTATAGAAAACTTGTCCGTCTCGGAATGCCAAGACTCCAAAAATTGTCTTTGCTTTAAATTATGGATACTTTTTTCTTTGATTTCCACATTCCTCGGATGGATGTCGTGATATGTTGTTGCTGCGTGTTGCTTTATAGCTGAGAAACTTTCGCGGCGCGTGCCGGGCTTATGTTCACTGCCCCGGGAGTTCCATTTTGATTCACCGATGTAAGTGAATTGGCAGGATTTTCATTTAACTTTGTAAGCAATATCATTGGCTTGCCATTCGCTTAGTCGAACTTTTGGCTTGTTAAGAATATGCCTTAACGTAATGTACTGGTTTAAAAGCTGTTTTGATATTAGATTTGCCTAAAATTCTTGCCACGCGTTCTGAAACACCTTGGACATGACGGTTTTACGGCGAAGGGTTTTTGCTGGTTAGAGTTCTCCTTCTCGTTTACGGCAGGCTTGGGTTCACAAGTTCTCGCATGACCCTCTCTTTTTCCTTTTCTTTCTCACAGATGTTTGACGGTATGTCAGACGCACGGTTCATAAGTGAAATGACCACTGCCCTCTTGTGTTCTGCTGGATTGTGCGAGTCAAACGCTAAATATTTGTTAGTGTGAGTTGCTTTTCGGTGAACAGTAACCTCCGTGTTACCTTCGGGACACATCCTGCAGCTTGTGTCCAGGAATGATATGTTTTCGCCTCATCAGAAACGGATGGCGTTTCAATAGCGAACTGAATTTGTTGGTCTACAGAGTTCAAATGGGGGAAGTTTGCAATGCTTTCTTTTCTACCTCGTGCATCACAAGTTCAGCTATGACCCCACAGCGCAACCGGATATTTTGTGGTATTGGGTCCCCAATATATAAAATAACTGTTCTTGAGAACATAAGATAACATGTCCACTATTTGACCTTTGGTGAGATTTGTATATATGTGATTTCCAGTGGTGAGTCTCACTCAATTTGCATGGACTTTGTGGATCTTTGGTAAATCGTAGAAGTATGCTATCGTCGAGTCGCAAGGTCTTAATCTCTTGTATTCAGCTTCTGTTAAATTGTCGTTTTTTCTGAGGTCCAGGAGTTTCTTTTGTAGATCAGTTTCAACTCGTTTAGTCGGAATTCTTCTTTTGTCGGTGACAAATTTCAGAGAAATTTTTAAAAGATTTTTAAAATTTTAAATACGTGTATAACATCTTTTGGTTTTTACTGTTTTAGATCAGATACAAATCTTTTATAATGATTATGTCATAAACTGATCGCAAAACGGAAATAAGTAATAAACGTTATTTTACCCGGCAGGTTAGTCTTCTCTGAATTTTATCAGGTTGATGTCTATTGTGGCCCTTTATATGCATTTGCAACCATAAATTAGATATAGAAATAATAAAATGACTTGTACTGTTATCGAAAATATAATCAATATTTTATGTTTTGATGAGTACAGGATTTTTTTGGAAGTTGTTTGAATATTTGTTGGTGCATGTTAAATCGTGTGGCACTTCAATAACGTAGCTCACGCCAGAGGCTGTTATCATTGTTATTTTTGTGTAAAATGATTTGTTGCCACAGGTAAAAAAAACTGAGTTAGACTTGTAGTGCCATTATAGTGCATCTTTAATGGTTTCTTACGAGTGTGCATTTGGTGATTGAATGAAAGTAATTTCAGACAGTGTAAGTTGGACGTAAGGAAACTTTGTTTTTACTCCGTTGGGAAGAAGAAAAACAACAACAACAAAAGAAGAAGGTTGAGGAGAAGAAGAATATAAACAAGAAGGAAGGAGGAGGAGAAGAGGAAGAAGGACTGATGAAGAAGAAGAAGAAGAAACAAACACAAGAAGAAACAAAAAGAGTAAGTACTAACAGAAATACTTTTTCTGATCAAGTTAATTTAATTTATATGAGTTATTTCTCATATATATTGCACTTCTCAGACTTACGCATATGTTTGGCCTTTGATTCGAAGCACCCAAAGCATTTTCCACAATTCACTGAAACTTTTTAAAAGTGCAGCAATCATATTCAAACAGAAACTTACTTGGAAAAAGCCCTACCTTTTCCTCTTTGTTGAAGCGCCTTTTGATTTTTTTGGAAGTATTTCTGCCTAAAAGGGCAAAAATGTCTGACAGCAAGCAGCACGATACCAAAAAAAGCATGGAAAAGACAATAAATTTACGGTTCATGGTGTATTCGCTTTCTCCAGTTAAAAATGAGGTTGTTCTTGTCTCCATAATAAAAAGATTTAGTGATTTTCGCTCTTTATAAAGATGCAAATTGTCACCGAAAAGCAACTATTGACACTTAGAAATATGGAAGTGACGCTGCGGAAACAAGTTCATCAAACATCATTAACATTGTTGAACTTAGCTTTATTAAATGAATGGGATTTTTGCGAGTAAAACCTATTGGTTGATCAAACGTCAATTAAAATCCATGCTGGTAATTTTCTAAACTCCGTCGTTAGAACATCGAGCATTTATGGAGGTTACTTCTGCTTTTATATGCAGCTTGAAAAAAATTATGGGCTTCTAAAAATTGTTCAAAAACAGAGACGCTTGATAGTCTCCATGATTATCATTACCATTATGATTTGCAGAATAAAGCCCGGCGATGCTATTTGTTTAACTTTATAACGTTTATGAGTTTTGTTTCATTTAAACTAAATAGTTTGCTTTTGTTATCAAGGGCTTTAAGTTCAAACTATATTAGAAAAACACGATATTTCTAAATATTTACACACGCTTAATGCATTATTATGATTTTGCCGAGTGTTTACTGCGTTTTACTTACACTGATTATGAATTCATTCTAATTATGATTAGTGTTGTCAAAACCAAATACAAGAATCAACATATGCAAAATTGAGGTTGGCTAAACTTCAAAACCAGGCTGTCAAACATTGAATAATACTGGATGTGTTTCCAAAGCAAGTTGTCGAACAAATTTCATACTCTTGTAGATTGTTATGCAGATAATGAACCACGAAAAATGCATCCTAACTTAAATTAAGACTGACAGGAAACTAGCCAGTTCTCTGGAAACCAGCCACTTCCCTGGAACGCTAAGTTTTAGATTAAAATAAAATTTTATGTGAAAATAACTTTATAAATAAACATGCATTCAAATTCGAAATATTCACAACGAAATGATGGAGCAATAAAATCAACTTTAGCATTTTGTTTGGCCTAGAAGCTTTTTAAAAACTTCATTTTCAATTGCACTGCTATTTGCTGAACTATTGAAAATCTTCTCCCTGTTGGTTTCATTTCTAGTTTTTCAATTAACTCTAAGTAAATACTGAAGCACCAAATTAAGAATTTGTTGTTGGGGGACCTCATAAATAGTTAGATTGTTTGTTGAACGCCGGCTTCATTTCATTACCAAGCATTATAGTTTTCCACGACATTTTTAGAGGATATTAAAACGAAATCCATTTCCGGTAGTTCAGCCAGGTGGTAATTTTAATATGTTTGGCAATGGAGGAACTCTGGAGCCGATGTTCTTCAATACGTAAAAACAAACGGCGGATTGTGTAGCCCACATACCTTGCATCGCACAAAAGACATTGAAAGTTGTTTGGGTTCGGCTCGTCGGAGCGGAGCCCATCTATTAACTCGTGGCTCTTAAATACAGCGGCGTGGTTGGTGCAGTGGTAAGATCTCTGTCCTTTTTAATCACGAGGTCCCAAGTTCAAATCTCAGCCCTGCCGAGTGTTAGACATTTGTGTGACCTTTTCCACCAATGTGGCCTCAGCTTCTGCTGGGGGCTAACCTGCGACGGATTAGTATCCCGTCCAGGAGGAGTCAATGACTCTCATCCACTTAACACTCCAGAAACCGGAGATAGACGCCGGCTCCAGTGGGCCACTATTAAAAACACAAGCTTTCGGCTGTCAGACTACAACTTGTCAAGGGTTTTAGTCCGACAGCCGAAACTCGGGTTTTTAAAAATTTTCAGCCAGAGAACAATTTTAAGATTTTACAAAGTTTAGATAGAAACTTCTCTTTAGTCTTGTTAGTTGCTGAGAATATTTACCAAAAACTCCAGTTTACGTTCCACATATGAGAGATGTGAAGTCTATTGGGTAAACCTTTTTAGGAAGCTTTTAATACATAAACAGCAGCTTTTGCAAAAATCCCGATTTCAACATTGATTTGGCCTGCTGCGAAGGGCAAAATACAAAAGTTCAATAGAATCAACAGGACCTATCTAAAGCGTATATTTTTAGCACTGGCCTACCGAGGCCTTAATATATTGGCAAAGCTTGGGAATATGGGATTTTTTTTTATCCTGCATACCTTTACAACTGACCCTTGCTGCAAACCTCTTTTAGATATTTAGAGAATGAAGAAGAGATGCCGATACAACAATGGATTTAAACTGAAACCTATCCACCTACTTTTCGATGAATAATGTTTATTATAGCATTATTTACAAACTCAGTGACCTTGGCAATAAATGTATTCTGATTTGCTCTATATCTAGGGCCGTAATACAATACTCGCCTCCCTAGAGTTGGAAAATAAAGAGCACAGGTAAGTTTACCGCCTTTCTCTCCACTGCCAATCTTGTGGTCAAAACATTGGGCGTTGTCCTGCTTCTGCATGCTGCTCTCATTCTAGCCGATAGTTGCATCCTTAACGAATTGACCGCGCAAGTTCTCATTGTATCAAGTCTTTCATTCTAGTTGTTAATTCTGTTAGCTCTTCCGACATGAATTTTTATCCTAGTGCCGTGTGTCTCATTAAAATTTGTAGACCTTCACATACTCCTGTCAACCTTTTCATTAGAGCACGGTGGGTAAACCGCTCTAGGATATAAGTTGCTTGTCACACATAGGCTTTCCGTAATGCGTATATGTTGGATCTGGCATGCACACAGAGTTTCCCACCTCTTGTAACAGTTTGGCTGTTCAGATGTCGCCTGGAATGAGCTTTTCTCGTTCTACTTCTTCTGCTTCAATAGTTAATTTCGCTTTCTTAATCCTTGCGCCCGGTGGTTGTTCTTCTGCATAGGCTTTCAAGTAACATATTAAAAATGAGCTCGAGTGTTTGATCACTCGTTTTGAATACAAACGTTTGTCTTACTTCTCTTTCGACGCTTTGGAAGAAAGCAAGCAGTTTCGAGAGCCAAAGGTTTTCGAGGAAGAAGTAATATGGGTTGACAAAGCAACTCCCGTGTCAGTAAAGTACAAGAATAAGTAAGCACTTGATATTTTTGAAGACTGGCAGTTGTCCAGAAGAGTAAAATCTGGAGGTTTTTCAAAAACTACGACTGGGGAAGTCGTGGCGGGAGAATGTACGAAGTTATAATAAAGACAGGGTTTCTGTACAAGTCTGAACTACTGGCTGAGCAAGTTCGTATCGCGACAATTGATGAGCTCCGAAAAACTACATGTTGCCATAGACCATTTTACGGTTCCTGAAAGGTAGCCAAGCTTCTGCATGAGGCCGAGGCTAAGGCTGACCTTCCATAGTTAGAGAAGTGGAAATAATAGACATACTAATAAGTTTTTTTCTTATGATAATTATTTCCACTACTCTAACTGCGCCGAGTCAACCTTAGCCTCAGCTTCATGTAGAAGCTTGGTTACCTTTCAGGAACTGTGAAAAGGTCTATTGATATGCAAGGAAACGTAATTTTCAACTGCAACCATTGAACTATTGTTTTTGTATTTGGTTTGTCTTGGTTTTAGGCATGAATCTTGATGTCATCAATGTGCACGTCCATCACCACGTCCTAATTTTGGAGCATTTGCAAAATATTTTCTTAATCATTTACACTCTGCCATAGCACCACTGTAATTCTTGTCTAGTCTAGTCAAAGTGTGTAATGTATGTG
>JAOBYJ020064478.1:0-11028 GCA_025403565.2 Palythoa heliodiscus
CCTACACACACGACATTGATAGGTTAGGTCCATTATCTACAATAAAAATGATAACGCTCTTGATTACCCCAGCATACAATTCTCCAGTAACAATTTTAAAAATAGAAAAGATATGAACTAATATAAAATCTTTTTTATGAGCTCATGAAACTATAAGGAAAAAAGGCAAGTATGAATATTATCCAAAGGTATAAAAATTCTATTTCTGACAAATTCTGATTACTTTAAAAAAATTTGATAAAAGTAGATAGCAAGAAAAAATAATGAATGTTTCTTCTAAGCTTTCTCCTTCTCAAACAAGTTCAGAAAACTGAAAATGCTCGTAAGATTGACATGAATTGAGTTCGTGTGCAGGTAATTCGTATATATGCTGCAGTGTAGATGTTCTTAAAACGTCAATGAAATGTTTCATATCTCGAAAACCTTTTGATAAACAAAGCTGTTGTACTGAACTGGCCCGAGCCTGATAAACCTATACTCCATAAATATAGAAGTTGTGCGGGAAACCCAAACACACTTTGAACGCTCATCACGATATTGGATTAAAAAAAAAAAAACGATGCACACGATTTATCGCCTGACACACTCCTCGTGCAAGTGGTAATCTTTAAATCAACTCCTATCACTAACACGGACTCCTTTAAAAAGTTCTGAAATTTTTATGAGGGTATGTTATTATTTTTCCTAAAAGAAAAACCGCCTATTCAAAACATTTCTCTTTGAAAGCCCCTGAAATAACATCGCTTGGCAACAAGTAGCTTCTAAGTCCAAAGTACCAAAGTCGCGTTGCATGCACGTATGCTGCGCCGCTTTGTCCATTGTCATAAATCATTTTTATAAAAAAAAGCTCGCGTTTTTGAATGTGCTAAAAGCGTCAATACTTAAAAGGTTTTTGCTTTACTTTCTCCGGAAAGAAAAAGGAAGGCAGGTGCAATAGTGCTTAGAACGGGAGAAACAGTAATTTCCGCCGATGATCGTCCAATATCTGATTAAGACCTGCTTCTAAGCATAACTCAATTGCTGTCAGTTGAGATATATTCTGACGTTAGGTTTCTGGCCGTGCAGTCGCCGAAAAACATCTTTTTCTGCGTCATTAAATCAAAAGTTTAAAAATGCCTGAATTATTATTTTTTTATTATTTTCACATTTTTTCTTTGGTTGACGGCTTCACAGAGGTTTTTCTGTTTATGATGTTTTTGAAATGATCCAAGTTTCAGTGTAGCTAAAATGTTGTTTGTTTTGCGTACTCTTTCATTTATAGTTTCAATAACAAGTAGAAGGTATCTATTGAATAATAATAAAGTGAAGGATGCGAGCTTCAAAGAAAACGGACGTTTATAAACGTATCAATAGTATCTGAAGAAAACATTTTCCCCTAAAAAACTATTTGAGCGATAAAAGAAAACATGATTAAATTTAATTAACGAGAAGACCAGTAAGTTTGCGAGAAAGTCCTTCAACCTTAACGTCGAAAGAAGATTTTTAAATTGCTACCCGCATTGATGTGTGCATGTAAATAACATCCAAATATCTTCTGTATTGTCGTATTTTCAAAACAATTTGATACCTTTCATATTAAAAACTAAAAATAAATGAGAAGGCCACTAAAAATGATAAAGCCGAAACTGCGTCAAGAAAATATACAAGTTTTGAATTTCAATATGCATAAAACGCACCAAAACTGAACGAGGCGGCTGGAGCATGGTGATGTTTGTTCGATTTGTTGACAATAATAGGTATCCTTATAAAATTACAATTTAAATGTTTCAAAATGATAGATAAATTCTGTCTACGGACGACTTACCGTGCCAATTTGTATGTCGGACGACCAGTCTTGCACCTTGCAGCACTTTATAGAATCAACATTTTGGTGTTTCAAACCATAAAGTAGTTTTTCTTCTTGTCTCTTTCTGTTTTTGTGGTTGCTGACTGTTCTATGATCCAGGCCGGACCGCACTATGTTTTTCCCTTGTCGTCAAAAGCCATATTTAAAAAGCGGTGGCGGAATATGCCCAATTAACAAAAGGCGGTTTGGTGTTGAAGTTGGAATGCCAACTAGCGGAAAATTAAGAACACGTGCAGTCAAGGTTTTGATTGGGGACAGCAGTTCACACACGTACTTGCAATTGTTTGCAAAAAGAAATGTAAAAACCCAATTACTAAACATAAACGTTGAAGAGCATTTTCTAAATCAATACTGTATCAATTATTTGCCGAAATGTGACCGGAATACATGAATTGGAGTTGCTTTTCAGTTTAAAGTAAAATATTATTATTAATGTATTCAAGGACGTGATCCCAAGTCAATCTTAACCATTTGCTTATGAAAATATATAATGCGTCTTTTTAAAAAATTAATTTTTAGTTTCCTCAAAAATACTTTCTCTTATATTTTCGATATCTTTACTTATTTCATAACTAAAGTGAATAATAAAACAAAAATATCCAAATATTAACGCAACCACTTGTTCAGTAAAACAAAACAAATGGAAGCTAATCACCACCGACTGCCATGTTTCTTGACCGCAATTTTATCCCGCTCAAAAAATGTTAATTCTTTGCCAAAATGCTACTGTGTAAAATGAAGGCAGTCATTTACTTTAGCTTTTACTAATAATAATAGCTGACGGTTTATTACCAAATCGTTAAAACAGAAAAAACGACTTTGGTGAATGATGTAGATTATATATTCTTGTATATTGTTACGACGCGGCTGGCAGAGTCCCACCCGTTGAAACTGCAATTTTTGTGAAGTCAGATCACGTACGCCTTTTTTATATGCAAATTTTATGTGTCAGAAATTCAGCTGGTATATTCAAACAGTGTTTCAAGCAGCTTTTTTAAAGCTGTTGCTGCTAAAATAGTTAGCCGCCCGGTTTGAGGGGTTTTAAACTTGAAAGTAATTTCTGGTAGAATGATCATGTGTATTTTTTTCTAATTTTTGGGAGTTTGCTGAATCACGATTCTGGAAAAAGCTGCGATAAATGGATAATTAAATTGGGTTGAATGAAGCTGCTCAACTGAATACACGACCATCGCTATACAATGAGGCAAAATAATGACAAGCACTGCTGGGAAAAAATTTGATTAATTTGATATGTTTAGTTGTTACTGACTTTGTAAATATTCTAGCATTTGAGTTCGTAATTTTTTCAAAGTCTATTAAATTTATATAAAACGAGTGAAATTCAAACACATTTTGTTTTCAAGAACCAAGGGGTTTTCTGGCAGTTTTACAGTCGTGGTTTTTTTACAAGGGTCCTTAACAAACGAGGACTGGAGCGTCAGCGGCGACGAATACAAAACATATTTCAAATTTGCTGTTTACTTGTCTCTGCGGGTCATTAGGGTTTTATTTTCTCCGCCTAAAGCTTTGTGAGCAGAAAACAATTAAATGTTTCTCCTTGAAGATAAACAAATACTGAGAACATTTTCGTTATCACGTCCTTGTAGTCCAGAGAGCTCTATCAAAGATCTTTTGACGGTCTCATTTTAGCGACAACTACGTGGTTGCACGTGTTCAGCTCGATGTATTTCAACGTCAGCAGTTATTGTATTTTCTATAGTTCTTTGCTATCGCCGTCGGCGTCGCCATCCTCAGAAGGGCGGCGGAGCTACGGGTGTATCAACACCCCTAGGTGATGGCGACTTTGATGGTGATGGTGACGGTGATGGTGACGGTAAAGGTGATGATGATGGTAACTTTGATGGTAACTTTGATGGTGGTGATGGTGACGGTGATGGTGATGGTAACTTTGATGGTGATGGTGACGGTGATGGTGATGGTGATGGTGACGGTGATGGTGACGGTAAAAGTGATGATGATGGTAACTTTGATGGTAACTTTGATGGTGATGGTGATGGTGATGGTGACGGTGATGGTGACGGTGATGGTGACGGTGACGGTGACGGTGACGGTGAAGGTGATGGTGATGGTGACGGTGATGGTGACGGTGATGGTGATGGTGATGGTGATGGTGACGGTGATGGTGACGGTGACGGTGACGGTGATGGTGACGGTGATGGTGATGGTGACGGTGATGGTGATGGTGATGGTGATGGTGATGGTGATGGTGATGGTGACGGTGATGGTGACGGTGACGGTGATGGTGACGGTGACGGTGATGGTGATGGTGACGGTGACGGTGATGGTGATGGTGACGGTGACGGTGATGGTGATGGTGACGGTGACGGTGACGGTGATGGTGACGGTGATGGTGACGGTGATGGTGATGGTGACGGTGACGGTGATGGTGACGGTGATGGTGACGGTGATGGTGATGGTGATGGTGATGAGGATAATGATGAGGATCGGTAACGATTTATTCTGACCTTCAAGATTATAAACCTGGCTCTTCATTCAGAACGCAATAATATAAGATTGTTAGACCGTCTGGAGAGTGAGTCCATGTATTCACCGAAGTGCACGCCGGTTTCTGCCACAGGCAGCCCAGACATAAAATCAGTGTGGACTTACAAATACAGAATTTGAATGGCATCAACACCGTTCTGCTCGAGCGTGCGGGACTTCCGTCTATCTTCACGCTCCTCAGCCAACGCCGCCTTCGCTGGCTTGGCCATTTATGCCGCATGGAAGATGGTAGATTACCCAAAGATATACTGTACGGCGAGCTGGCACTAGAGTGGCTCAAGACCTCGTGGTCGCCCAATGCTACGCTTCAAATACACCTGTAAGCGCGACCTGAAATCTGCTGGGATCAGCGTTCAGACTTGGGAGACAACTGCTGTACAAAGATCCTCATGGAAAGCTGCAGTCTCTACTGGGACCAAAGAAGCCGAGCTGTCAAACATTGCCAATCTAAGGAGGAAAAGAGCCGCACGCAAGTCTTCACAACCAGCATCTCAAGAACCATCTGTGTACATATGTATAAATGCCAAAGGGACTGCCACTCCCGTATTGGCCTGCACAGCCACAGCAAGAAGTGTGCCTAATCCCCTTGGTGCAGTTCATCCTCTTACGAGACGGGCGGAGGCCGACGACGACGATGGAATCAAGAGCGAAGTAAATCGTAAATTTAATTTTCAATCAAATTTAATTGACTAACCTTGGTCTGATGTTGTTTTTGGTAGTCTGTTGATCCTCTATAGCTGGTTTTTGAGGCATTTTAAGCAATTTTGTTGCCCTTTCCTTACGAATTCTGTATTTGTAAGTCCACACTGATTTTATGCCTGGGCTGCCTGTGATTTTTATTAGAACATTAAACTGACAAACCAAGAACAACCAAAGCTCAAATTCCAACACCATGAAGTTTTTTTAGTTTTGGAACCAAAAACAATAAGTTAAAGTTTAAAAAGCCAAAGATTAAACAGAAAAACAGGCAAATCAATCTATTTTATCATGTCTATTAATGGACGAAAACAAGGTCGATATTTCCTCACTTGCTCACCTTTACAGGCTGGGCTTTTCAGTTTAAAACAACATAAGGAAGGGCTAAGTTCAAAAAATAAATTTTGAAATGTACCGACGCTTCGGATATTACACTATCCTTCTTCAGGGGAAGTGATTTAGAAACAAATGTGCGAAGCTATTAAGCTTTGACAAATGGTATTAAAGTATTCTCTTTGCAACTGGGAAGAGATGGTCAAAACTTCTCGAGCTTAGTTAGAAAACCATGAAGAAGAAAGCGGTGGTGGGGGGAAGGTTGCGACCAAAAATCTCAAAATCTTGAAAATCTCAAGAATTAACGATAATTGTACTAGTACGTAAGTGACGAACAGAATTAGCATGACTGCTTTAGTACACATAGCACGGCTTACGCTTTCAAAAAATGTTTAGTTTAAGTCAAATTCAAGATATATTAGGATCAAACCCAGCCAAACATGGCTGTGGAGATGGGAGTATGGAGGTTGGGAGGGGGTGGCAGAGGCTTCACGCAACCCCTTGCCTTGCTTGATCAATGAAATCGTGTACTTGCAGATGACGCGGTCCGTATCATATACCGTCCTCAATATATCATCAATAAATGAATAACTTTGTGCCTTGGAAGCAAATTATGTACGATCACAGTTACAATAACATTATTATAATTAATTACAAAAGGTTTCAGGAAATGAAGTTTGAATCCCAAGACAAAGCCTAAAACACAAATCACATAATTACAAGAATTTAGGAAAAAAATTGTTTAAAAAATATGAATAATGACCCGTGGGACCGCATATTTTGCTTCCAAACCAGAACAGCAATTCTAACCACAAAATTGTTCTATGGTTTTGCATATTCGCCGAATCGCAGTCGGTTGCTAAAGATTAACTCGTCACTGTTTCATAAGTCTCGCCAAAATATCCCATGCATCGAAAGTTATTTTTAATTTTCAGTTATTCAAGGATGAAAATCTGTCTTGTTTATACTACTAAGTTCGGCTGAAACTGAAAGTAGATAGCGGAACTTTACCATTTGTGTTGACACGAAATTTCCTCTCGCCGCTTGTCCAATGACTTCCTGTCGTCATTTCGCTTGATGAAGTACGTGACTAAAATCCGAGTAGGAATCAAAACCAAAGTTGAAACGAGCGGTAAATTTTTGCAGTTATTGAATCATAAGCCTAAAAATTTATTTCATTTCAAAACTAAGTCGCTCTTTATAGTTAATAAACATATATATTGAACAGAAAACCGGGATACATGTTCTGGTCTTTACAAGGTGTATAGTACAGTTACACCAAAACCTGTAAACATTATCCAGAACTAAGAACTAAGCATGTTTTAAAATTACTGAACTGAGTTTATTAAGCAATGCCAATAGTATTTACATGTTCTAAGGCTGCGTATAACTTTGATCTAGTCACTAAATCCTGCATGGAATTAGAGATTATTAACAAACACTATAATTCTTTTTGTTTTGGAAGATTAACAATTTTACATTTTATAAAACTGAAAATATATTAAAAAACCCGACACAACGTAGGTTTATTTTTTTAGCTACGATATTTCTGCAAGCCAAACAGCCTTGTTCAGTTAACATGCCGAAGTATAGTACCTAAAATATTCATAAACGCATATTGTGTGGAATTTGTCTAGATAATTTCATTTTTTCTGTTTATAGACGACTCACTCTGACAAGATCCGACGTTAGCAAGGCAAGTTGTTGTGTGGTTTTTATATTTTGAACTGTCATCGCCTTTTGTGAATCATACCGTACCAAGAAAGTACTTGCTAAATAGTTTCATTATTATTCTCGACTTTGTAACTGTTCTTTCCCATAAAGATAACTCAGAAATACTGTGCGAGTGTTTATATCTTCCACGAGATACAAGTTCAAAACAGCGAATACTGTCTCTAATTAAGTTATAGCTCAAACTATACGGTGTTTAATTTCCTATATTTATAAAGGAATCGTTTAGCAAACAATGCTTCACACTTACCTTCAGTCTGTACAATTCTTACATACTCCATGTTCCACGAATGTGTCCGGCGGAATCATTTCATGAGACCCAACCGTGCAACCAAACCAGATCACTCGCAAGGAGTTGTTGTTTTGGCGCCAATTCTCGTAGTACGTGCTCCTGGCACTCGCACAGCGCGCTCTCGTTATAATACAGGGGTGTATTAGCCCTTCCAACATGCGTTACGGTCATCTTATTGGCCTCACTAATTACTTCCTTTGGTAAGTTGGAGCCAAGTGTTTGTTAAACCGAACGAAAGACACGTCTAAAAAAAGTGAATGTCGTGCCTTAAGCTATTTTTAATTTTTCAAATACAATTTTTTAAATTCAAATTTTTGAGCTGTTGTTTTCTTGTTAAATATTGATCTATTATAAGGCACTGCAATGCATTGTAATGTATTCTATTGTATTTTATTGAATTATATTGTACAAGTTTATTATGTGGTGGTTTAAGTGTAATATTAGTGGATAGTATAGTGTATGGGAGGCCGGCGGAGCAGGGGGGACGGTTCCCCCCCCCCCCTATCAATTTTCAGACTAATTACAATTTTTTAGTCCTGACTTAAAAAATATTTTGATCATTGATAAATCAGATTTTTACGTGCTCTAATTGGTCAATAAAAAGTGAATATCCACCAGATACCACTATTTACTTTTTGAGTATTAGCATTTTTGAAGGACCACTCTTGAAGTAGAACAAAAAGTAATAGCAAGCTTATTTTTTTATTTATGTTCCGCGTTACAGTTCTGCAAAACAAATGTTTTTTTGTCAATTTCACAAGTTACCGGCAAGTTGAGAAGTTTCATTTTAAAAAAAAACTATACAAAAACAATCAGATAGAAACAACAATATGATGTTTTTTTAGCATGGTCTCAAAAACAAGAAGAATTTGCCCTACCACCGTCTAAACAGAAAAAAGTAGTGTCTTTTTTCGCAGCAGTTAAGTACAGAAGATCGTTTAACTAAGCCGCCGTACAAACACTGAAACACAAAGCCTTGCTGGTATCTACTGAAGATTAGATAAACATGAGTCGATAAAGATAGTTAAAATTTTTATCAAAATAATAAAAATGAAAGTAACCTGGTGAAGAAACCATAACCCCCAAAGCCCAAAAGACAGGTGTTCGTTTGAGGAAGTTTTGTGTTATACTGACAGCAGACACAGCAGGCACGTCACACTGGAAAGCTCAGCGGCCGAACGTTGCGTGTAAACGATTTGTCGAAAATTGCTGTGAGTGCAAAAATTCCATTAACAAAAGTAACAGATGCTCAGTAAAACTAAAACTTATCTTATATTCAAGCCGAGTTTGACATTTTCGTTCAACGCACATGCGAGAAACGTGCAGAACAATTCGGGTACGAAAAGTGGGGGAACAAAATCGAAAGCCATGACGAGACTGTCCACGGACGGACCTCGGTAGTTAGAAAAGAATCTACGATGCACTTTCTTGCAAAGCTATAGCTTCTGCTGGCTCCGAAAGAAAAACAAAATACTGACGAATTTTGCAGTAACCGATCGATCGCACCGCCTTATAACAGCCTCACAAAAAATCTTTTAGCAAACATTAAATTCTGAACTGGAAAATGTTTTGAAGCGTGAACCGTTAATGGCAAGCGATAGCACAGTAAAATCCAAGAAAATGACGCATATCTACATCCTTTTATCTTTTTAACTCTAAAAATGTAATGGCTCTGACAAACACAAGATAAATTAACAATACTAGTGACAAGAAAATTAACCATGGCTGCACAGAAGAAACGGCGTGCAAAATCCTACTGATTCTCAGTAAGAAGCTGAATTCACCGCGCCAGCACAACTACGTACATGCACGGCACAGCGTAGAACGTTTCAACATCCCAACTCGTTTCTTATTTCGATAAAGATCTCTTGATTTTAGTTACTAAAGTACCGTAAACCGTGGTATAGAAGCATCCCGAAAAGAACTGCTATCCAAGGGCTTTTTTTTTAATTTATCTATTTATTTAAATTTCCCCTTACAAACATTGATGTACATCAGTTTTAACTGTCTACTCCATTAATATTTCAATTTTTTCCAGCGCTGGAAATCCCGCATACTTTCTTATGTGATATTTTTTTTATAAAGCTTAGGAGCATTTGAAGACTTAACTAAGTCTCATAACATCTGCACAGATAGATGTAATATTTTGAGAATATTATGATATAGATTCAACATTTGCATTAACTTTCTTAAACTACTATAGTGCACTAAGTGCTATTCCAAAACACTGGAAAAATATTTGAAAGAAGCCACTACAAATAATCTAACTTTTTCAACAACTAAAAGTTTTCTCCACAGTTTTATGATTAATAAAACGGAAACTAAGAGAATCTATTACTCGCTTGTAAATAAATTAAGTGCCGACACATCTCCAAAATGTCATTAAAAATAGAAAGCAGTATTGGCTCTAGAGGGTGTCGATTGGGCTAAAGTACATAAACTCCCTTATAAGTGCGTGAAAGAAACAAAACTTCAATGTTTTCAATACAAATTGCTGCATAGGATATAAGAATACACCAAATTGTTGTTTCTGTAATATTCAGAATGAAACAATTGAACACCTTTTTTATGAATGTCCTATCGTTATCAATCTATGGGAGTCATTATATATAAAATTGCACGTTCAAAACCATGGAGACTTGATCCTCAACCTTTCCATGGAAAATGTTTTATTCGGTATCAGAAATGACCATTCTGCAAAGAGCGCCAACTATATCATAATATTCAAGGGCTTTTAATTTTACGCACGCCCACCTCACCCCGGCCACTGCCCCCTTCACCCTTCCCTCCCCTCCCCTTCCAAAACACAATACAACCCCCCGGGAGTTTAGATATGAAATCGTCTATGCGAGATGTGCAATAAAACATTAAAACTTGTTCCATCTTGTTAATTATACAACAAATGTAGATCAGTTGAGCAAGATGTTAAAATGTTCACTTTTGTTTTCACATACGCGGCATTCAAAAACACTTAAACGTTTGGAACCTTTAGGTATTGTTCCAACACCTCACTTTCATGCTGAACTCAATAAAGATGGCTGCCAGTAGTTTCAGAATTTGCCAATGCCGCATAAAAAATTATCTCATGGCTTGAAAACTCTTTTAGATTTCAGAACTTAAGCTCGTCAAGTTATGCGTTGTTTAGCCATTCGAGGTAATATGTACGAAAGCAAAACTGTGTCTCCAAAAGCACGTTATGAAGGTGTTTAGGTGTAAGCAAATCTTACTGGAGCTAAATTTATTTTGTTTTCAGTACGCCGATATACAGAATCATTTTAGAGATTGTTTTGCTAACAGTATAAGTAACAATCTGTATTAAAAATTTATATATAGTTATTTTAAAGAAAGTAAAAAGTATAAATATTAAAATTTTAAAATTCTTCAAATTCCGGCACAAGTTCTCTTGGGAAGTGATTTACAAGCCCAACCGACGCCTCGTTAGTCCAGTTGGTAAGGTGCCAGTCTGCAGTGCGGGAGTCTCGGGTTCGATTCCCGGCCGGACCTTCACTCAGGGTCTTAAAATAATCGAGGAGAAGGTGCTGCTTTTGCTCTAACATCTGCAAATGGTTAGACTTTCGCGTCTTCTCGGATAAGGACGTTAAAC
>JAOBYJ020064588.1:0-11024 GCA_025403565.2 Palythoa heliodiscus
ATTAGCAAATTTGGAGAGATCTTAATAGGATCTATTTTAATTAACGCCACTATGAATTTAAATTAGTTTGCTTATTTTTCAAAAAGGCGTTAAATATTTGTTATCGATGACGCTCTAAAACTCTCTTTTCCAATTTATAAGCTAACCGTTAGCAAAAAGTTTCGTCTGAATTCGACAATATAGCCAAAACTATGGTCAATGTGGAATCGAAGACAACGTAAAGGCAAAGCGTCAGCTTAGATGAAACACAGTTAAACGCTAAAGCCGTCTCTACATAGAAAATTAAAGATCGGAAAAAATCAAGAGAATGAAGCTAACAGGAAGAGGTGTCAAATGTCCACAAGGTGGATTTGTGTACAGTAAGTAGCAGAAAAGAGGTGTTACATTTTAGCTTGGAATCGCACTCTACTGTGGCTAGTGATTTTATCCAGCTAAGTGGTTTTACTAAATTCTGAATGTCGTAACATACTGAAAGTTTTAATCTGAGTGGACTACAAAACAAATGCAAAGGCTCAATTCAAGCGAAGCTGATATGAAATTTTAAAGTTCAACATAGAGTTATTTTAACTTAACTTTTCGAAACAAAGTACAGAAGAAGAAAAGGAGAAATTATACGAATAATATTTAGAAGCAGATGCAATTTTAAGACCGTAAAAGCATAACTGTGGTAACAACATTTTATGAACTTTAACGCAACGGGTGATGCCAAGCACTTAATACATTTAATGTTCTCAAAGACATTCAACGACAACATTTAACGCTGCTTCATTTACAAAGAATCTTTCACAGAGGTCCCCGTATGTTGAAGACAGACCGTTTGTAACGACAGAAGACACAAGTTCTTTCCATTTTCTTGCCATGGAAACTGCGGCAGCAATTTCAGTCACGTGTCTTACTATTGTGATCATAATAGCCATATTTGGAAACATCTTGGTGTGTGTCGCATGCATCACCATTAGAGAACTAAGAAGTTATACAACAGCTTTCATCGTAAGCCTCGCGGTTAGTGACATACTTGTTGGCTTTGTATCCATGCCCGTATGGGTGTCTGTCCAAACAACAGGAGAGCCAAGCATGGCAAACTTTCCAGCGGTTTATACCATGTGGTTATGTGCAGACATCTTTTTTGGGACTGCCTCTATTATGAACCTAATGTTTGTCAGTCTTGATCGATTGGTGGCCGTGACGAGATCGCTACAGTACCAGTCGATAATGAGTCGATTAAGAATCGGCGTAGCTATTGTTATTTTGTGGTTATACTCAATAGTCATTGCGCTGATAAAGTTGTTAAGGTGGCCCGAATATCCATTGTTTGTATCTATAACAGCGTTTTTTGGACCGCTACTTATCATAGCAGCGGCGTACTGTCAAATATTTAGGGTAGCCATGACGCATGCGCGTTCAATCCGAGTGAGGGTTGCACAACTGGCATTCACAAGTGGAGGCCTCCATGGCAGCAGCAATAGATTCATGGCGAACTTCCGCAGAGACGTGAAAGCCGCCAGGACTCTGAGTGTTATTGTAGGAACATTCACGTTGTGTTGGTGTCCTTTCTTTGTCATACTGTTAGTGTTTGGATACTTCAGACCCCCTGGGGCGGTATTTTACCCTCAACTGGGCTCCTTAGTGAAATGGCTTCACTATGGGAACAGTGCAATGAATCCTGTACTGTATGCTTGTCTCAACAAACGCTTTCGATCTGCTTTTAAAAGAGTTCTTTTAGCAATGTACAGCAGGTTTACCTGCTCTGTACAACAGTAACAAAGTGTTTCATTATCAGGACAGCAGAAATGAAGATAAGTAGGGTTTTATGGGGTTACGGCTTTGACATTTAAACGGCCGGTAAAAATCGGCGTTTTGATGGCTGACGTAAAAAACCTCAGCGTTTTACTGAAATGTTGGCCTTGAATGTTTTGACGATTTACGGTAGTTTTTTGTCAATTTGACGTTAGGCAATTTGAAGGCTGACGGATAACCCCATTGAGAGAGAAAGAGAGAGGTTATGAATACCTCCAGATATCGTCAGAAATAACAGCATGTTCTAAGAATACGATTGAACAATTACCTCCACATATACTGAATCTAGTTAAAGTAATTAAGATTGTGGCACTAGCTAAGTATAATTATTGTAACCGGTTCAAAAGTATAAAATGTCGTTAAGATTAAACGAAGCAAAATCGGCAACTATTGGAAAGCGACTTGAAATGCAATATCCAACTGCAACCATGGACGAGAGTTGTCACAGTGTTGCAAGGTAACGGATTGGCTGCAGCTGAAAGTCAGTGATCAATTACACACATAAAATTGTTGCATTTTGACGTGTACCTTAAATACGATATTTCTTACTGACAGAAAACCTCTAAAAAGCACTAAGGTTTATACAAGAAGTTTGTTGAATTTGAATTGAAATGGAGAAAACGTAAACACTACAAAAAGACGAAAATCGGTTTAGAATTAGTAAAGCCCTTCGTCGTTCGTGTAGTGGAACATGATTAAAGCGGCCATGCCATCCTATAGTGATACACTTCAGCACATGATAATAAATTTAATAATATCTATATAAAGTCACCAGACGTGAGTGGAATAATTGTTTTATTGAAATAATTAACTGAATAAATGAGCCAATATGGTTTTGAAAGTTTTACACTAGTGAAAGTTGTAATTTATCAGAATCTACACTCGATTGATTTCGCGGGCGATCAACGTCGAAATTTTTGCGCCTTTTAAACAAGTTTGAAATCTGGATTTCTTGCGTATAACACCATCTTTTTCCAACGTTTTGCTTCGTTATTTAAAATGGAATCAAAAACTCCGCTGGATTTACTGAATACCGGGTTTCCAATTATTGAAAATGGTTTGATGTGATTTGATGTGATGTGGTGTGATGTGGTGTGGTGTGGTGTGATGTGATGTGGTGTGGTGTGGTGTAATGTGTATGGTGTGGTGTGGGGTGGGGTGATGTACGTGGTGAGATGGGATGGGATGTGATGTGGTGTGGTGATGTGATATGAGGTGAGGTGATCATGTAATGCGATGCTATGCGATGTGATGTGATGCAATGCGATGCGATGCGATGCGATGCGATGTGAGGTGAGGTGAAGTGATGTGATGCGATGTGATGCGGTTTTATTCGTACCTCGAGGATCATCTACAATCAAACTCTGATATTGACTAACAGCTTCCTCTTCACCAGCTTCAAATATTACTCTGTTTATATTTCCATATTAATGAGCAAATTTGAATTACCCAAAATCCTTTAACAAATATTTCTGTTTTACATTGTAATATTAGAAGCCTCTCAGCCAACCACTGATTCATTTTCATTCATGTTAAATAATCTGAATCTACCTAACTATAGCGCCTGTTTACTCCATGACAAAAGGGCATCCCACAAGGTTTGTACCATTTTACAATACTACTACTACTACTACTACTACTACTACTACTACTACTAATAATAATAATAATAATAATAATAATAATAAAAATACCATGCAGAAGAGATTTTATGGTCTTGACTATTTGTAAACAAAAGCTGAAGTTTTCTTCAAGTATATTCATTATTGTTAGCAGAACATCTGTAGCTAACTTACGATGTAGGATTTGGTATTCAAAACTTTGTAACTTGTGAGTAAAACAGGAAAAGGGCAGTTTGAAAATGAATATTTGACCAGTTTCTGTTTTAGCACGACTGGTTCACTGTGGTTGTTTGGCTCTGTTTATGTAAATAAAAATGATAAGCGCCTTTTTTTTGGTTATTTGGCCCCGAACATAGGCTGAATGTTTAGCCCAAGGTTCGCCCGGGCAGATACCTATGGCTATATAGATTACACTTAGAATACGGCAAGCTAACATAGTTATCTGGAGTCGTTTAGACCGAAAAGTAGGCTTGTGATGAATAAGTCACATAAGAATAACATGCGAGTAATTTCACATAATTCTAGGTTTAATTTCATATGTAGATAGAGCGAATTTCGTTTGACTGTCGAAATAGTAAAAGTAAACACAAGATATAGAACCATATAAAACCAATCAGAAGGCATAAACGGGGTTTTTTTTTCTAATTAACAATGCAGTAAATTTTGGGCAAGGCTTGAATCTCAATTTTTTTTTAAATTGTTCTTATTTTGACACCGTTAGTAATCATAAATGCCTTCAAAATTCTCGTTTACTCTTTTGACTCTGCTGTTCAGTGGAAAGTCTTAATCAAAATTTTGCATCGTACTAGCTGATACGTGCAGTATACATGACAATAACTTCTTTACATGCACCTGATATGCCTTGTTGACATAACTTACTCTGTGAATAAGAAGTTTCATTTACATCTGAAGCTAAGCCTCGGTTGTTCTTAAACTTTGAGCCTTGTTGCTCTAATAAAACTGCTCTGATAAAAACGTCGTCAGCATAGACAAGTACAGACATGCCACTCCAGTTATTGACAGAACGAAGGTTCTCAGTGTCAATAACTGGAACTTAGTGCGATTTCATGAAACGTGAGATAAATTTTTCAGAAACTGTTCAATTAAAGAGGAACTTGAAATAAAAAGAATTTTAAAAGAAAAGCTCGTCCGTCTCTCTAAAAAGCCGGAAACTTTAATGCAAAACAAATTAAAGTCTAACTCTTCATGCAGACGTGAGCCGAGCTCGAGTGTTTCTGGCTTATCTTTTATAACCAATCATATCATCGCTCGAGGCGGCTAAAGTTAGCCAATCACAGGTCGTAGACGATACTGCAAAAAACAAGTCGTGGCTTTTTCTACACTCGAACAAAATCTGCTTTATACACCATTTAAAAACTTTCAATTCTCGGTTTTCACGCACTCCCTAGAGACGCCAAAGACAAAAGACGAAGCGGACATGTTGGAGCCCTAAACAAAAGGTCTAGAATCGTCAAAATTCTTTTGTTCAAAGGAACCAACATGGCCGCCATATGACGTTTAGTGAAAACCGGTAATTCTCCATAAATTGAGTATGCATGTGTTAATATGTTTGATCAGTTATGGAGGGTCTAAAGTGTCCGATATTGACCGACAGCCGATACTCCCAGAATAAATTGACTGATAATTCTTAAGAAATCTTTTTGACTGTCCAAATGTATAAGAGAAAGAAAAGCAATACTGAAGGACGGCAAGATGAAAGGTTCTAGCGCACAAAGCCTTTTACTTTTCCGAACCAATTATATTAATTTTAAAATCGTCCGCTTATAAAATAAATTTATCCTGTTTTGGCGACTGTTAACAGCAATGTCAAATTTCTCTCCGAATTAGCTGTCTTCAATTAAAGTTAAGCACATCAATAACAGTTTTTAGTTTGTTATTTTACTTTCGAGATTCGCCCCATGTCTCCTTGTTATAGCTTACCCAGTTTCGACAATATTGCCGTGTTTAAAACAAATATTATCTTTCGTTTTACTCTGGTAATGACGTCTATTGTTTCCCATCTAAAGTTTCCGGAAGTACTTAAACTTTGTTGAAAGCTCTCAACTTCTGAAGTTTTAAAGCAAACAGTTTAAGATTTACTGACGGGAAGAGTCACAGTTGGTTCGTACTTTAAAGCCGAGCTGAAGCCGAACAATTGCTGGCGGTTTGAAATAATTTACTTATATATAGTAGTTGTTAAATTGTCATGTTCTTTTATAACTATTATTAAAGAATACCATTCAGTGTTTTTTTAAATATTGGCTCCAAAATCTGTCAAGCAAATTTTAATTTTATATAAGTCCGAATAATTGCTTTGATGAATGAATGTCACAAAGTCAGCGCCCCACCATATTCATCCATTAAAACTACTTGACCAAAACGAGAGTGGTAAAAAGATAAAACTTTGATGACCTATCATTAATATTAGTATTCAAAACAGTTTGTCAGCGATTGATTTTCAATAAAAATTTGTTTCTTAGTTAAAGACCGTGTTTGAAAATAAAAAATTTCAATTTGCCAAATGACGGGCGTAGTATACAGGTCTTTGTTGTACCCATTTGTTTGTAGTCTAACAATTCTATATCTCCAATTTAAGAAAACAGAAAAGCACGGCAAAAAAACATCCTGCAGACGTTGACTGTAAGGTCAAATGATATGTTCTACGTTGCGACTTGTACCTTAAATTCTCACAACAATTCCTTTTCTGCCTATTATTTTTGGGTAAAAACAGGTCTATAGAAGGGCCCTGTTTAGACTGAAGTTCTTTACTGATCAAATCGCACGCAAAAGGTTTTAGCAGATGTTTTCTCCCAGGGCCAGGCCAATCCAAACCACATTTTTTGATCCTTTGTAGTTTTACTAATAGATGATTATATTTTAATCTGAAATCTGCGTTTTAAAGCAAAATAAAACTCGTATATCAAATTTGCTGATTTCAAATGTTAACCAGTGTTAAGCCATAGGGTGCCGACTTGAAGTTCGGTTTGATGCCACGTGCACAAAACAAATACCATGAAAAAAATCTTTTTCAGTTTTTTATTATACACAGCCAATTGTAAACGAATTAAGGGAAAGTAGTTTATTTAAACAGTAGACGATGATGAAACAAAGAATATAGACAAAAGACGAGACACTCTTTTTTACTTTTAGTTTGTGGAATGCGACTTCGAAGTATCCAAACACCTGCCAAGTAAGAACAGAAAATTACAGTTGAATCTCAACAATCAAAGCATTATTTCACATAACTTTGCTAAATACAGATATATTGAAAAATAAAATCTGCGATTGGTTCAGCGTAATTTTTTCGAACACAATCGAAAATATTCTTTCGTAGCAACTTATAATCACATCAGTGCAGGGGAGAAATGAATAAACTCTTCCGCCAATTTATGACTGTATACCAAAAGATCGAAATTTTTTTTTCTGAATTCTTTTCGGAAAAAACCTTTGGAAGAAGGCATTAGTCCCGACTAATGGCTACTTTTGTAACTGATGGGAAAAAGATCTTCATATCATCAGCTGATTTGTTTCTAAAGACTCTCGCAAATTGCCGGAAAGAACTTTTTTCCCACCACTTAAAATTATTCCTTTTAATTACTTTTGGGCGGAGTATTATGATTGCACTTAAATCTCATTGCATTCATTTAGAAAGATTAAAAATCAAAATTTCCTGCAGAAGACAATTTGTTGAGACAAATAACTTTTGTGCCGCTTTTTCTTAATGTTTGTTTTTCCCTGATATCAATCGCGCTAAAATGACTCGGCGGAAGAAGATTATGTGGAAATTGGACGGCAATTTCATTGGTTGAGAGTTAACGCTTCAGGGTAAATTTAAATATTTAGTTTATCGGGGTGACACATGTCTCTCTTTCTGTTAGTTTTTGAACGAGGCAATTTGTCATACATCTCTTTGAAAATTAGTTTCCTTTTTGAGCGAACAGTACTTTTAATGCAGAGATCGTGTGAGACGTCTGATCGAAAAAACCTCCGTGGCTCAAAATTTGAAAATTTGCTCGAGTTTGTGTTGGTATTCTAGATCAGCTAAACGGAACTTCAATTCTATTAGTGCCACTCGATCTAGTAGAAAGAGAGTAAATAGTCATGATAGCGCGCTTCAAATGTCTTGCTAAAGTAAATCCTTATATTTTTATCATTAATTGTATTCGTTGTTATACTGTTGAATTATCAAACGCTTGAATATTTTACCGACTATTTTCTAGACGCCAGGGGCAGAAGTTCTTATCTTGTACAGCACACATTTGAATACCAGTTGAAAGAACATGCAATCAGGTCCAAATAGTATTTAAGAGCACAGTTACAGGCCGCATTGGAACTAACTTAAAGATTATATATTCTTTTAATTTATTTATAGTTCTTTATGTTATTTATTATCAAACAGTTTCTTCTTTAGGAAGTGTAACACAGGGTGCTATTAGCAAGTTTTTTAAACGCGTTTATTATTTTAATCCGGTGTGCTTAGAAATATATTATCCATAAAACCTGTTTCGGGTAAAGACGTTTACTCTTTTCGCGAAAAAGATATTTATTTCCCGAATATTTGGTAATATTTTTAAGTGTGAGTGCTTTTGACTCTGTTTGAGCCAAATTGCATGTGTTTTTCATCCGGCGTTGTTTATCATCCCCTCACAAATAGCAGGAAACAATACTGGGCTTAGACCAAAGTTACACAAGAATATGATAACTTTTGATCTTAGGAGATTCATCAAAGATTGCAGTCACCACCAGAATAAAACCGGCGCTGCAATTCGTCTATAAGTCGGCGTCTTCCTAAGCAGAATCCGACAGGTCTGTCAAAATTATTTTGTATCACCACACAATACGTTTACTTTGTCCTAAAGTTTCATTCAATCATCTTTCTTCGCTTCTAATGATGTCAAACAAATAACTTTGTCTTGCATGCATAGCAATTAGATAACGTTGCTAGGATTTCGCAAATGGGACTCAGAAACGGTGCAGTAAATTTCACGTTCACAAAACATTCCTTTTGGGAGATTTCAGTCTTATTTCTTATCAGCGGATGAAAAAAACATTAATCTTTCCTAGCTTTACCCCGAAATGAATCACACCAGCAGCGGTAAAAGATTAACTTACTGATTACAAGTAAGTCCACCTATTTATAGGTTTAAATGTTACGTTAAATGAGTTTGTGAGTTTGAAGCGCGGTATTTTGGCAGCCGCATCTAAGATCGTGCTACCCTTAAAGTCTTACAAGTAGAACTGAATTCACGCAGTAAGTTTAATTTAAAGTGCGACCACCTTGCAGTTTCAGAATTAATTTGAATACAGCTCCAATTTCAGAATTCAGTATAATTATAAAATTATATCATATCACATACAGTTGATGTAGGTCAAAATTTTCTGCGTTTTTTAACAGAAACAAAAGTGATATAAAGAAAACTAGCTTCTGAACCATGCATGTTTGTTGAAACAACAAAAATGCGGGCTTCTTTGGTCGATAACATGGATTTAGCATCTATGTGTAACTTTTTTTTCACAAAAAAACCCTACATTGATTTATTTAGGGCTCATAATTTATCGTGTTATTTTTTTTTCTTTAAAACTTCACAGCAAACGCAGGAACCTTGTGTCAAAGAGTCAAACAAAAGTCAAGTTTAATGACCTGACGTTGTGGCTTTCAGTGAAAAAATATTGTGCAAAAGGATTACTGCATATTATTTTTGAGTAAATCCACCAGCGGGGCTTGTCACGTGTTCTATCGGTAACATGGCATCTCAAGTGCTTTCTAATTCATGGAATATTTCCACAAACGAAAGCAGCAACGCAGGACGGAATGATTCCATCAACGTTGTAGCTATTTGGTCGGTTTCAGTGCTTGCAGTTCTAATCGCCGCTACCATCTTTGGTAACATTTTGGTTTGTACGGCGTTCTGCCTATGTCGGGAGCTACGAAGCGTTACCAATCAGTTCGTTGTCTCGTTGGCTATCAGTGATTTGCTCGTTGCCTTCGTTAGCATGCCAATGTGGTTGGTGTACCAAATAAGTATGTGGCCACAGAACAGCTCCATGTACACTTGGTGGCTGTGTTTTGACATCGTATCCGGCACGGCTTCCATAATGAACTTGGTGATAATTTCTGTTGATAGGTATTGCGCCATTACATCACCTTATCAATATGAATTTAAAATTACCAAAGCCCGCGCCAAGATGGCTATGGTGCTTGTCTGGGGATATTCTTTAGTCGTTGCAGGAATACGAGCGACGCCATTTTATAGACAAAGCTGGGCGAGATACTACCCATATGTCGTGGCCACTGCCAGCTATTTCGTGCCTCTTCCAGTGATGATTTATTGTTACGTTCAGATCTTTCGCGTTGCGCATGAGCAAGCTGGCAAAATACGTCGCCAAGGCAGCGGCGGCTATCACACGTGTCAAGAGCTTTCCGAGGGATTCACAGTTTTTGAAGAGCAAAACGGCGATTCTATTGACGCCCCCGTATTTTACGACCGCAAATCGCGTACTTCTCATGCCACAACCCGCTCCTCCTCGAGCGGCGGCCGCTTGTCATCTGGTGCGTTTCATACGCATTTTAAAAGGCAACGTCCAACATTAACAAGCCAGCACTCATTCAGAATGTTTAGAAAGGCCTTCGTTGCCGACTTGAAGGCTGCTAAAACTCTTGCCATAGTTATGGGATCTTTTATTGTTTGCTGGTCTCCTTTCATCATAATGAACACGGTTTTTGCGTCTTGCAAAACCTGTTTTAATAATTCCATGGCAACCACAGCGAAATGGCTACATTATTCGAACTCAGCGATGAACCCAATCATTTACACCGTTATGAACCGAGCCTTCCGCGACGCATTCAGAAAAATCATGTGTAGGCAGCTGTTGAACTATGAAAACAAAGTAATCAAAGAAACCAGGATATCTACTTTATTACACATGTTTTCAAAGAAAAGGACAAGCCATGCAAAGGCGCGAGAAAAGAGTCCAAAAGTTTACAAAATGGAATCCGAAGTAACAGAAAGTTTGGTATGCAAAGAACTCCTAACCGTTGTTTAATATGAATTTACTGAGAAACTAAGAGTCAGGAAAACAATAACAACAATAAAACAACAACAACAATAAAATAACAACAACAATAAAACGACAACAACTATAACAACAATAAAACAATAACAACAATAAAACAACAACAACTATATCAACAATAAAACAATAACAACAATAAAACAACAACAACTATAACAACAATAAAACAATAACAACAATAAAACAACAACAACAACTATAACTAGAAGTAAGAAGAGATTAGTGAAGTGCGTCGGAAATGTTTCTGAGCTCTACTGGTCACGATCTAGACCCAAATCAAAGGGTGTCAGTGAATGTACTGATTACTGAATATCAAAAATCTTCATAATATTTTATCTCTTTTATCTTTGCAGCCAAAGGACTGAACTATATTAAAATTTACAATGATTAATAATACGTAAAACCTTATAATTCGTCATAAAAAGATAAAAATTGAAAAAAGATAACAATTGACACGTGATACCCGAAGCTTGGACGTTCCGATTCCTACGATGGCCGAGAAGGGCCACCTCAAAGTTTCGCGACAAAAAC